>JAFBJT010012487.1:36456-56569 GCA_016785325.1 Chascanopsetta lugubris | reverse complement strand
AGAAGGGACCCCCCCCCCCCCCCCCCCCCCCCGCAGCAGCAGTAGAGACGACGAAGGTACATGTTGCTCTTTAACCTGAGCAAGTGCTTTTAGACATTTCATATCTAAATATTGAAATCATATTTAAATACTATTTATTCTGCTACTGCTACCACACCAGGTCTTAGGTTTCTACTCGTGCAACCTGAATGAACCGGATTCACGAGGTGTGCTAAAGCAAAAAAGACACAGTAGCCAAACGGTGGTACTGCAGCCCAAAAAGACTGTTTCACATTAGCTAACTACATAATAACAGAAAACCAGCAGATATGGTTTATTTGAACTTTTTGAAAGTTTGTTTTGATTGATTTACCAGGTACAATTACTGATATATCCGTAATTATTATACATACTAATTGGGGCTGCAGGGCCTTTCGAGGACATTGAGGTTCAAACAATATGAAATATGAAAGTTTGTGCTTCATGCATCAAGTTGTCTTTACAGGGAAAACACACAGTTGTGTCCCAATTCAGTGGCCACGTCCTTTGATGCCTGCACTTTAGGACCTAACTGCTCAACAGTGGCACAACAATAGGAAACCTCTGACGACGAGACTATTGGACTGTAATCCAGCCCACATAGCAGATAGTCTCCATAGACCTGTGAAGGATGCAGTCACTGAATTGAGACAAGCCCGAAAAATGCCCAAATACAACTGATCTCATTTTATAAAATAATGGAGATGGATCCAAAATTTGATCAACAATCAACCCGCAAGACTTCTCATAAATGTCTTGGCTCTTGTCGGTAGATGTCCCATGACCTCGGCTCATGTTCCAGAGTGTGTCTGGTCTGAACCGGACTGGATGTGGTGGGCATTTCCCCGAGCTGGTCCACCCTGAGACCGACATGTAAACAACACGCTGTGCCATCGGAGCTTTATATGGCAGAATGGGCAGGAAGGAGGAGGTGGTTATATGAGGGGGAATGACGCCTATACAGATACACTTAATGGAGGCTGAGAGAGCGGGCGCACACACACACAAACACACACACACACACACACACACACACACACACACACACACACACACACAATGATAAGCTGGGCTCTGTGTCCTCAGTGTCCCCTGGCAACACTTTCAGTTGTGTCTAAATGACAACTTGATGAAAGCGACAAAGGACATTAATCACAACAAAGTGAGAGCTGCTGAAACATTGATGAGCTGGCCGAGTGACAGCAGAGAGCATAATAATATGGTATTATGTAAGATCGGTTCACCTCTCCTTCCTTTCTTCCTTCCCTCCTTCCTCCCACCCTTTCCTCCTTCCTTCTATCCATCTATCCATCCATCCATCTATCTATCTAACAGCACATTACAATTTTTACACCCTTCCTTCCTCCTTTTCATACGCTCATCCATCTATCTATCCTTCCTTCCATCCATCCATCCATCCATCCATCCATCTATCAATATTACTATCCTTTTCAACAATCTGGCAACACTTGCAGTATCAGAAACTGTCCTTCCCTCTTACATCCCTTCCTTGCATCGATTCATCTCACTATCTATCTCACTATCTATCTATCTATCTATCTATCTATCTATCTATCTATCCATCTAACCATCCATCTATCTATCCATCTATCTAACCATCCCCTCTGTTTTAGTGCCTCCTTTGAAAACCAGTCACCCATGTATTTCTTCACTCGTTCATTCCTCTCATTCTTCTTCTCCACTCTCTGCTCTGAATCACCACTGAGTCATGAGGGTCCTGTCTTTGGGCTGTGTCAAACCAATTCAGCTCACATGGAACCGACCAATGGGAGGAGGGGGATGGACCGCACCCTCGCTGTAGCGCCGCCCATGCCGCTTCCTACTCCGGCATCTGACCGCACACACACACACACAGACACACACACACACACACACACACACAGACACACACACACACACACACACGCTTGAACACTCACACTTTTGTCTTCCACGTGGTTGAAAATATGCAGCATAGTACAGTTTCTGTGTAGCTCACAGGAAGCTACTGTGCAGCAATCACACAATAGCACTCTCTGCTGTTACACTCTAACGCTGAGTCATGACTTTCTTATTCTCTTTTAGAACTTGACTTTATATCTAAACCTTGGATTCATACGTAAGAGGCCGGCTTTTCTCGCTCCTCCCCAATCTGCTATCACAGTCTCCCACACGAGACACTTACACAAGAGTCACGTCAGGCCAAGGGCGGTCCAGTCCGGTCTGCTCCGGTTCTCTGACTCATTTTAATCATCTGGAGCGACTGCCCAGTGAAAACTAAAAGGCCTCTCTCATTTCATCCCACTGAGTCAGGTTTTGGCAGCGCCCGCCTTTTCCCTCCAAATGAGGAGAGCTGCTGCTGCGGCGGCGTCAGGCGGCGGGCGGCGGGAGCCGAGCGGAGCCGAGCGGAGCCGTGGCCACACGCAGGCCAGGAAGGAATGTGTGACACGTATCAGCGCAGTCGTCTTCACTCTCTGCTCGCCATGTGCTCAGCCTCCGCTCACTTCACTGCTTTCAACGGCAAACTGGATGGAGAACAGCGGCGTTGTATACAGATGAATATTATGTCATCTGGCCTTTAAATCCATGATTTTTTTCACTTTTACTCTCATATATTTAGATATTAGTACAGTAATATATACAAAAATATCTACATACTATCACACATTATCTGCATCCTCCAGGCACAAAAACAGTTTGTTCCACTCTGCCATTACTCTGTTCAACAGCCGGGCTTTTACTGCAATTTACAGAGTGAAATATACATATATATCTACATATCTATACACATACATAAATATATATATATACATATATATATTATATTATTATTTATATTTATATATTATTTATCTTTTTTGTATGTATATTTTCTGCTCATTACATGAGCGACAACAACTGCTAGAAACAAATTCCTTGTATGTCGACAACGTACCTGGTCATTAAAGCTGTTTCTGATTTGGATTCTTGTTCTGTTAGAGATTGGATTGTGAAATGTCCCAGTAACCCGGCGTGGAAGGGAAATCCCTCTGTCCGACCCATTGATTGCATTGATTGGTGGCAGCATGCCCCTGTTCAGCTCGTTCAGGTTGACATTACGTCACAGGCCAGTCAATCAAATCAGCTTCAGTTAGCAAACGGGAAACATGTCGAGCAGTGGATTGGGTGATTTTACAGCTTTAAACTTTACTTTATTTACAATAACCCGTCTGTCCGGCGACTAATCCTGCTAAACTTCCAGATCAAAGCCCAGAGCAGATTGGGTACGATTGGCTGTTCACATACAACTGTACAATAGCGATTGTATCTTCAGTTGCATTGTTTTTTTAGTCTGACTCTTAGAAATTACATCTTGAATGACTTAAGTCTGACTTACATCTTGACATGTTTTGTAAAATGCTGGTTGTAATTGCACCAATACACTGAATTACCCAGTGATAACATCATTAGAATGTCTCACTGAGGCACATGGGTAAACCCGCCCCCGTTTGCCAGATCTGGGTCACAGCTAAACCATCATGACAACCACAGGTGCCAGAGATGACTCGAATTCCTGCAGTAAAAGGCTCAGATGTATCATTTCATGGCATTTAGACTGAGATTTACGTGGAGACCGCCTCAGGCTCAGATCCATTTCATCCAGATTAGATGACCCACACGTGCCTCATCACAGCCTGAAGTGGGCAACGTCCATGTGCTATCTGGGGATTCAACTGGACACTCAAGAGAGCACACACCATCACCACGGTCCAGCAAACCCCAGGAATGAACCCCCAACAGTTCTAACTGTGCTTATTTGATTAAATCTTTGAACAACATGTGTAAACAATCTGAATCTGAATCTTGGATCTGCACCTTTGAATGGACCCATTCCACAGTGTAATGAACTCCTCTCATGCCTGTTCCACACCCTTCCACTCTCTTTCCAGAAAGTCACTCTGAGTCACCCTGAGAATAATAATGAGCAACTTCCCTCCCCACTCACTTCTAATCTGTGTGAGCAAAAACAACTATTTGCTTCCTGTGACAAAGCAAATCTGCTATTTGGCTCCATGTGGACTTCAGCTTTGACCTCTGGCCCGAGCTATTCACCTAAAGATGTGTCCTCGTAATCTGCCAACAGATTGAAAACCGTACAAATGAAACCAAGTTCGATTTTGTAGAAGTATGAAAAATATTGTTTGACACCTTCAGGCATGAATCTAAACCAGGGCAAAGTGCCAAACCTACGGCCCGTGGGCCAGAAACAGGCTCCAATCCGAATATATACCGTATATATATTAACACCCCTAAACCATCAATGACCAGAATTGTGTTGTTATGTAGTTAGTGGATTATTATCAACCTTTTCGATAGTCAAAAACACATTTACAGTTCATCATTGTGGCCGGTGTAAACCCCCACACAGTGCGCTGTGCAATGCTATGATCACACTCATCCTGCAGACCAACAACAGGTGGTCGGCCGCAAACAATATGACCTGTGAAGCACGCAGCATATAAACGGAGCGCATTAACTCTGACTGGCCTCTGGTGGAAATATGTAGCACTAAGGTGAGAGATCCATGTGACAGAGAGTTACCAGAAGATGATATACGAGACATCTCTGCATCTCTTCCTGTTTTAACCCGATCTGCTTTATATTTGACAAACTCGCATGGTACAAACTCAGGACGTTGCTGGAGGGAAAGTCATGCTTTCAAGCTTAATGAAAATTCTATTTGAATGTTTCACTTATGCTCTAATCAGTGGCTCCTCTCTTCTTCACGCGCCACAGGGACTCCATTGTCCCGGGGCCGTGACGGTCAGTCAGTCAGCCTCCCTGACACCAGCCTTCAGGTCCTGCTCTGACCGGCTTGCATCTGACATTTCCTCACAGCCCCACAACAATAACTGATATTGTTCTCGTACATGCAGCCAGAGCCTGAACGAGCTGGTTCCTCCGCCTCACGCAAACGCTGCTGCGGCTGCTGCTGATGCAGATCAAACCAGCTGAGTCTGGCTGAGCGCACACACACACACACACACACATAGAGGAACCAGTGTGGCATGATGACTCTCTCTCTCTCTGATGTGTCACTTCCTTTGGGAAAAGGTCACACGTTCCTCCCTCTGCACCACACACCCTTCCTCCCTGACTCCAGCTCACTTCTTCTCCTTTTCCCAGGAGCTTGTTATCAGATAGGTGGGCCTGTTAATGCTGTACGTGATATGTGCCGGCACCATATAGCCCACATTTCCACTTATTGTGCTTTACATAAAGAGAGTCTCCTCCGCTATACTTGAGACAACATTCACCCATTTGATTGCCTCATTATAAATGGTGAGAACAGGATGAAGTGAGCCATTGGGAAGTTGAGATGCGATTGCATTGCGAACGTTCATGTCCTCAGAGAGGCACGAAAACATTCACCATCAAGTTAATGAACAATCATAAATCACATCGTAGTCAGCAGCAGTGAAGTTAAATGATGCAACTGTAACTGCAGGCCCCTTACGTATCAATGTATTTCACTCCACCGGTCCACAACGTAGAGTTTAATTTGAGTAGTTGCCATGGAAACAAGTGGCCTTTGGAGCTCGGTTGCAATGGCAGAACTAAGGGTCTCTAGTATCAGAGGGTCTGGATGCACACTGAGCTTTGAAGCAAAATAAACCTTGGTGGTCAAACAGGGTGACTGCAACCTGCAGTCCAGAAAGACTAATAAGCAAACTCATAGCCAGTATAAATACTTCATTAGAATCATTAGGCTCTCTATTGTAACGGACGTCTTTCATGTGCTTGTATGGCTTCACAGGTATTAGAGCTGCAGGGCAAGAGGGGGTTAGTTTGCATGTTGTCCAGGCTGCGCGACAGGAAAGTAAAAATGCAGAAGTGTCACTTTTGTGTGCGTGCTTGGTGCCGGTGAGCAGCTTTCACAAGACAAAAGAGGGCCCCACCTCCTGCACTGTACTTCATTCAAATAGTCAATGTAGCTGCTGCGCAGCTCCAGACCAGCCCTCCTCCTCCAGCCATGCAGCCTGGTTATATGTACACATAGAGAGAGAGAGACTATCACCGTCGACAAAGGTTTCGTTTCATCATCATCAAGGTTTCTCATGATGATGAACGTGAAACCATCGGTCATATAACCCCTTGACGTGAATTAAGCTGTGATAGCAAAAGCAGCCGGTGGGTGGATAAGCAAGAACTGGTCTCAGCCTGCTGTGTACTGGATGGATGGTGGTAAGGGGGGGGTGCGGGGGTGGGGGTGGGGAGTCTTGTAAGCGCCACTGCTCCTGGCCACAGATAGCAGGCAATGCTGGAATAGTTTATCAAGTCTCCGCTCGTAATCTGCGTCATTGCACACACACACACGCGCGCACACACACACACACACACACACACACACACACACACGCACGCACACAGACAAACACACTGTGGCTATGGTGACAACAGGGCCGCCTGCAATGACCAGATCTATGGACTTGACCTGCAGCGGAACATATAACATTGTTTACAACCAGCAATTAATAGCCAACACACACTCAGCTTTGATCCTTTGGACGTGTTCGAGCACATCAACACTGGCCATAGAAGAGAAGCTGGACACACTTCAGATCATATGATTTGTGGGACTTCAGGATGCCCCTGTGTGTTTTCCAAACGTGACCACTATTTCAGGCTGGTGGATGGAGGGGGTTGGGTTGGGGGGTGGGGGGGGGGGGGTGATAGGGGGGGGGGGGGGGGGGGGGGGGGGGGGGGGGGGGTATGGCAACCTGGAGGCCATAGCTCTCAACTTCCAGGCACATGAAAGCATGTACACAGTGTAAATCATGTTCGATGGAGCACAGGCATGGAATGTTTGGTGATACAGGGAATTGGCGCACGCGCTCGTGGATGGATGGATACAGGGCTGCACAATGGCATTACATACAGATAAAGCGCAAGAAGCAGGGGGGGGGGTGGGGGGTGGCGGGTGGAGGGTGATCTAGTTTTGGTGCCAAGCAGACAGCATAGTGAGAACTAGACAGAGCGCCGTTTGCAGACACGATGTGTTTACGGCTTTTGCCCGCGTCCAACCCTGCATTCATGGCCCCTCGGTCAGCCGTGTCAGCGAAGGCCCCCTGTGGACAGTGTTACCTTTCATTCTGCAGAATCACATTTCATAGAGCAGTTATAGCCTGCAGCCTCAACACGTGGCAGAGAAACAACAACGGGCATCAGAGACACAATTCGGAGTTACCGCCACCGCCGTCATCCCCGATCGATATCCCCGTCATCGTAGCATGCTGCATCGATCAATGATGTGTAGGTCTGTGGCTGAAGACACCCCGTTTGCTCCAGAGCTCCTGGCTACACCTCCACGAGGCCGCCCGTTTAATCTGCGCGACCTTTGGAGTTCAGTGGACGGAAAGAGTCCAAAGGTCATGTTATCTGACCCGGCTGTCAACAGCCTCAAATACAAACTGCTGCGGCCGGCGCCCAACTGCTCAAGTGCATCTCATCTGATTTAATTAAGGTCGTGCAAACGTCTGAGGATAGGAATTCAACAACAAAAAACCAACAGAGAGGCAGACTAGTAATGCAAATACAACATTCTTTAATTAAGCTTCTGCATTTGGCTTGGTGCCTGTGAATTGGGCCTTGGCTTTTGTGCAACATGACTGATCAAGTCATGAAAGATCACCTACAGGAGACAATATGATGCAAAATGTATATATAGATCCAATCATACTTACAGCTTCTCCTTCAAGGGTCCTGGCCTGAGAGGTGGGCTCCATGCAGCTCAGGTCACCAGTGTGTCTCAGGGCTGAAAGAGAGACCATCAACCTTCATTCACACTCAGCCACAGCTACTGACATGGTCTCTAATTAACCTAAACCCAGTCAAATATAGAAAAGAGTGGGAGTGGAGTCCAACCAGCCAACAAGGGGATCAGAAACTTCGTGTTGTTAGGCAACAGTGCTGTAACCATAGTAACACGGTGACACCTATTTAACAATTTGATAGTACGGACATTGGTAAGGGTGCAGTGCAGCCCGAGCAACATCAAACTATGGCTCAATTATCAAAGCATGGGAACTTTTTAAATCACAAAACGTGTTGTTCTCGTGTTCCTGAAAAAGGAAAAGAAAATCTATATTCATAAAAATGGCAACTTTGACCTTTAAAGAGTTGCTATCATTTCCAAGTATGATGCATTAGAGACTGTAGAGGGCCGAAGAGATGCATATTCACATAAGCTTAAGGATAGCGTGAGTCCACTGGTGCAACTGAAGCCGCCGACACACACACGCACACGCACACACACACACACACACACACACACACACACGCACAGACAGACTCATAATGGAGCCGGTTTTAATTTTCCTCTTAATCTAATGTACTCCATTAAATTGCATGACCACATGTTTACCGATGTGGGAACATGTGCTGACTGATTGGCTGTCCGTGGTCACATGTGCGGACGGGAACATAAGTGTAACGTACGCACTAAAGCTCATTTAATTGTGTTTACTTTTCTTCGCATTCATGACGGAGGATTGTGCTGACTCGGTGTCTCGGCCCCTAGTTTCTGCGTTTCAGGGAAGGCTGACGGCAGCATGAGGAATGTGATGGGAGAACAAGCGTCATGTTCGTAAAGCAGACATTCACACATGTGTACGAGGAACGCGACTCGTCTGTACTTCAACTGCACGGAGACTCCGGGTCACACACGGGAGCGCTTGCTCAGCAGTTTCTTGAGGAGTGAGGTCAGATCTGTTAGGACAGCGAGTGTGAGGAGCACATGTTGTTCTGCTCGTCTGTCTGGGTCAGACCCTTTCATCTTTTTGATCTCATGCCGGAGAGGGCGAGATGAAGTTGAAGTGAATTGGATTAAATTCGATGAATTTTTCGAAAGTTAAGTTGCAAAATACTAGTTCAATTTGGGCTTGTGTGTTCTGCCGTACCTAAGAAATGTTGTTTGCAAGTTTGTTATTCTTCTTTCACCATTTTATCTTACTGTGTCACAATGAGGAGTCTGCCACTGAAGTTCTATGCTGTGTTTGATGCCATTCAGCCTCTGGGTGAATGCCTGGGAGGTGGAGCATGCGCAGTGTCTGGGTCAGAGTGGGTCAGAATGTCTCCGTCCATTCAGGGAAGTTCGACTCGATCTCAAGATCTTGTTGCGTTAATCCAAATCTGTTTTTCTCTTGCATCATATAAACGTGACTGATGGAGGCAGTAAGTCAGCCTGGGAATGTTTCACTCAAAGACATAAAGAATACGTTTAGACAATATAGCTTGAAATAGGTGAAGCAGAACACTCAAAATCATTCCGCATCATTATGATGTATTTTATAATCATTATTATCAATGTGTATGGTCTAATATTAACATATGGAAGGAGTTTGAATTGATGAAACACATGAAGAGTGTTGGTGTCAGACTGTTTGTACAGATCTGGGTCACTGTATTGTCATCCGAGACAAAGCATTGTAGAGTTCTATTAAAAGGTTTGGCTGGCGAGCTTTCACCTGCCTTCTCCGCAGCCTGTGGGAGTTTTTCTTACAGGAAACAGTCGAGCGGTGACATTATCATGTTTCAGAGATTCACACCCTTCACATTGAATTTACAGAGCGCTTTGATACATGGAGATGATGCTTGTCGTCATCTGCGTCACCTGAACGTCACAGAAAGTGTATAAATAAACACAATGTGAAGCCTTAAGGTTTGCTGGTGTAACTTCATCAGCTTGTCTTTGAATGATATCAAGCGATACAGCAACGGGTGGAGTTAAAGATGGAGATTGCTGATAATTTCAGAAAAAGGTCACGGCTGATGGGAACGTGCTTTTTTAGCCACGCCTCCATCAGCTGGGCATGCAAATCTGTCTTTTCGGGAAGTGGCTCCTCCCCGAGTGAGTCATAGCTCAGGTGTAAATTACCTGGACCTGCTCTCTCACCTCATGTCACGTCATTCCCCTCAGGCTCCGAAGATGGAGGCGGTCCACAGGTTTGAAACCTTTGTGTCGGCGGAGCGTGGAGTGCGACGGTTGGGTGCGCTGTGCAAAACGACAATGAAGAGGAGAACAATAACTATGGAGCTCTGTAACAGTATTAACCTGCCTCGTGTCTGTGCTTGGAATCATACCGTTTTAGCCATGGAGTGGGCCTTTAGTTTCCTCATGCATTTGACCTTATCAAGAAAAAATGTTAGCTTTCCCACTTTAAATAGTTTAACATTAAAAAAAATTAAAACTTCAGCCAGAAATATA
Organism: Chascanopsetta lugubris; assembly: GCA_016785325.1. Classification (NCBI taxonomy): domain Eukaryota; kingdom Metazoa; phylum Chordata; class Actinopteri; order Pleuronectiformes; family Bothidae; genus Chascanopsetta; species Chascanopsetta lugubris. Next base: position 46,305 of record JAFBJT010012487.1, on the reverse strand, counting down.
CATATGAAATATCAATTATATTTGGGGGATGTTAACCCTTTATAGGCCAGTATGTTTACAGAAGTCCACTGTGAAAGGTGAACAGGGGAAATTGAGGCCTTTCAAGAAGAAATTGAAGAATGCTACAAAAAAAAACAAAAAAAATAAACAAATCAAATGTACAATGAGTAACTCGTTGATTTTGACACTCACACTTAATATGATAAGTGTGTTGCAAATGACTCCCCAGCTGGCTTTTATCACCACTACGACCTATTGTATATAGGTCTATTCATGTATATTGCATAGTGAGCGCCTTTGATCTCAGAAATGAAGTGAGACCTGAAATCCATCACTGACTGTTCAGCATGTAACCACCGTTACGGCGGAGAAGATGGGAAAGGTCAAAATAAGGTTTTAGAAACCCTCGAACCTGATCAGCTTGTGAGGATGGAGAGCAGCGAGCATGGGGAGGGGGAGGAGGAGACCCGGGTCAGATCCTACGCCGAGGTCTTACAGTCTGGACTGTGCCAGCTACAGCCAGGAGGCCCACTCGCGCAGAGGGGCAGGCGAGTCCCCACTCAGGAGAAAAGGCCCGGTGGTGAGACGGACAGGACGTCCAAAGGAAGAGATGGGAGAGACGGAGAGGCGCCGTGTAGCTCTGCAGAGGATCCGTCCCCCCGACTCAAAGCTGAGAGGAGGAGAAGGAACTTCAACTGCACACAGGTGACATGGAATAACATGAGCTCCAGTGTACAGAATTAACCAGGTTAATAATGTCGTTATTCACCGCGTGTACAACCTATAGAAATGTATCGATTCACTTTTTACAGTCAAAGAAACGCAACACGTTTAAAGGTGTGGTGTGTAAGAGTTCGATTTGTAAAAATAGGATTAAAATACAATGATATGTGGATATCTATACAAATGTATAATATAATTATAATAATTATACTTGTTTTTTTATATTTCCCCAAAATATATATTTACACCGGAAGCAGGTCCTCCCTATGAGGGCCGCCATTTTTATAACTGAGGTTCACCTGCAAGCTTGAAAGGGAAGAATGAGCTAATGGATACAATATGCAACCTCACTAATAGATGTCACCAAATCTTACACACTGTACCTTTAATATGTTGCTGTTCCAATCACAGATACCACCTGACAAAGAAAGGGAGCCGGAGGAAGTGGCCCTCATCTGGATCATTGGGTCCGGTTACGTCGCCCAGGCGGAGGCGGCGGCCTATGAAGAATACGGGCACGATTTTGGACTCGATGCCATAGTTGAGTGGTTTGGCAAAGAGGGGATGTGCTGGGCCGACGTCCTTCCTTGCTTCTACGACGAGCTGTCCGCACGGAGCCCCCCCGATGTCCTGGTCGTCCACGCCGGCGGCAACGACCTGGGTCACACCTCCGCCCACCACCTGGCGGACTCGATGAGAAGCGACCTGGAGAAGCTCGGCACACAGTTCCCCTCCATGAGGACGGTGTTTTCCTGCATCAACGAGCGGCAGCTGTGGCCCGGGAACCCGGCCGACATCAACGACGACAGGAAGAGGGTCAACAACCTGATGACGAGGAACGCCGCCCAGATGGGAGCGACAGTGGTTCGGCATCCCGACATTAACTTTTACAAGAAACAGCTGTACGTGGACGGCGTGCACTTCAGCCCGCAGGGGAACAGGATCTTCCTGTCGGTGATTCACGACGTCCTCAAGAAGTTCATCGATAGGTCTTCACCAGTCGACCCAGACTTTTACAGACACTAAAGCCACGTCACCGTAACGCTACCAACAGAAATACAGATATTTTTCATGCAAATACATTCCTTTAGTTTTAAGCGACAGAGTTTGTTTTTGTTTTCTGGAAAAATGCTGATAGTATGTTGATGACGATGTTGCCAACAATATGGGTAGTCATTCCTTTCTGGGGAGGTTCAAGGGAGGGATGGTAGAATTCTTAGAGCAGCATGATCCAAGACTATTTCTCCCTGGAGGAACAAATATACCTCACATAATGACCGGATACTAACATGAGAAACCAGGTGATCAGTGGAACATTCATCCGCATCTCTTCAGTAATATTACATAATGCATGTGTAGCAATGCAGGTCGGCTTCCCCAGGGTTCATACACCTCCAAGGTAAAGATAAAGATGAAGTGAAGGTCAATCAGTCTGCAGATTATTGCACAACCGAATATGACTTTTAATGTCAAACGCCTATCAGTCCATCTGACCAAAGGTCAAGGAGTTTGTCTATCGGAGCAGATCAATGGTGATGACGTAATGCAGCTCACTCTGCCTGCGTGTTGAAGCTGTAAAATCGCCCCGATGGCAGGTTTCAGTACTGCAAGAGGTCTTGACTGCAAAAGGAGGGGAGTGATCGAAGCACAAGTGTTCGTTTGTGTCCTACGAGCTGATCCCACCAGTCCCTCACCCTATACACACCAGCTGTTTTCCTCACGTCACTGTAACGAGCAAACAAGTCGTTACTTCTTTGAACGACCCAACACCCCTGGGTTCGTCTTCTCCTGCTGCATGTGAACTCGTCATGTTCCAGTTCCAAGGAGTGGAACATAACCAGTCGGTTGCACAATGACGAGTTCACATGCAGCAGGAGAAGACGAACCCAGGGGTGTTGGGTCGTTCAAAGAAGTAACGACTTGTTTGCTCGTTACAGTGATGTGAGGAAAACAACTGGTGTGTATAGGGTGAGGGACTGGTGGGATCAGCTCGTAGGACACAAACGAACACTTGTGCTTTTGAAAATATCTATTCTAGACAAAGTTGGTCATGCAAAATCCAATGCAAAAATTGCCATTGATTCCATTAGGCCCCTATGTGCTTCTATGTCAGTGCTGAGCTGCACTTTACCAGGGACCAACATCCCTATGCCACTCACTAACAAGGCGTCGCTGCACCAGAGCCTGCAAGAGCTGTGATTGGTCGGCTCAATTAAACATCTCATGCAGAGATGAGAGGGAAATGGTTGGAAACCATGTGCCACTGGTCAGAGGTAAAATGATTGGCTGGACCACATTCACAAGACATGAAACTCAGTGGACACCATCGGTGTAATCGCGCACGCACACACACGCATGCACACACACACACACCAGTGCAAAACTAATACCGTGTTACCACCTCTTCCCTCCGCCATGAACCAGGGAGTGCAGCTGTAACGAGTGATGGGGCGACAGGTGATCCTAAAAGTGCAGCGTGTGTCTGATGTCTTCCCTTTAACAACCTTCACATCCCTGCACTAACGCAGAGGGGAGTAAAGGACTCGCATGCAATCACTCACCAAGTTCAAAAGTCTGGCATGAAGAGGAGAGCGAGGTGGAGGTGAAAGGTCAGTGCAAAGGTCAAGTAGACAAGATTCCAGGAGGTTCAAAAGCTGTGCCACTATCTGGCAGGAAGAAGGGATGAGGTAGTTGATGGAGGAGATGGATGAAAAATAAGTTCAAAGACAAACCATTCAACTTGTAAACGTGTTCAGTTTCGTTGCGACCTGCAAACACAAGCACAAACCTCAGCCTCCGCTCCTCATCACAAGTCGTCCTTCGTGACCTTTGACCCCACAGTCGCTCACTTACATAACCGTCAGGGCAGCAGTTCACACTCACAGGTTACGGGCCTGGGCAATAAAGGCAATCAGCATATTCAAATGTAAAACATCTTGTGAATCTTTTATTAACAATGTTACACAATCTCCATCCTTAGCAGCAGAGGTTGTGCTAAATGGGGCACAGCAGGCTATTTCATTCTCTAGGTCTCTACAAAAAAACAAAAACAAAAAAAACAATCAAAATATACATTCAGGAAACCATCGACCACTTTTAAGAATTAATTTAGTAAAAGATTTCTGTATAGGATTATATATATATTTGTATATACATATAAAAACAGTAAAAATCGCAAACAGTATCAAACATCTCTATGAAAATGTTCCTTTTTTTTTTTTTTAAAGGGAGGTTTTAGTGCAAAAGCATTCTGTGATATAAAAATACTGGTTTGTAGTTTTTTTTTTCTCTCCAACACGAGGAACAGGTTAAAGGTGAGTGTCTGCGATCGGGATCCGTCTCAGCTCCACGATCTGGGAGTTGGACGCGCTCCCGCCGTCGTGGCTCCCGGGCATGGACTCGTTGTCGCTGACGTTAAGGCCGGTCCCTGAAACACACACGTTTAATACAAACACAAAGATTATTCAAGTTCCTAAGACGTCACCTTGCTATTGCTGAACATCAGCGTTCTGCCACCGTGCTGATCATGAGTCCTGTATGTCTCCTGAGCGTAGTTTGCGGTGTGTAAGTCCATGTGTTGTAATCTGTGTTAGCGGATGGCGTAATTCCGCGTACATCTAATCTGTCACAGTAACGAGCTGTGAGCGGGAAGTCAAACACACTGACTTTGTGTTTAGAGTAAATGTGAACGACGGCGTTCAACACATGATTGTGGCTCCGCATGCAAAGTGGTTTCAAAGTGGTTTCAAAGTGTTTTCTTCGATACTGAAGACACACTTGTCTCTGTGTGGACTGCAACTGTGACTGCAAAGATGCAATTTAGAGCCTTCAGACTTCTGGCGCCATTGGGGATAAAGTCAGCAGAAGGTCTGAAGTTGACAATGTGAGGAGATCGTCTGCATACTGATATTTTAACACGCGGCATAAAAGCTATCATTGTCATACGAAAAAGTGGATCCACTGATGAAGATGGTGCTGCCGGAGATGTGTTTTGCTGGTGTTGATGAAGAGAAATCATATCCTGCCTCCGCTTGCTACAGCAACATTCACCTCCACCCCCTGCAGATTCATGAGAATGTTATGAGGACATCAGAGCAGAGTGAAGCTCCTGCTGCGTTTGTGTTGTGTATCTGAAAGGAAACGTCCACATCCACATCTCCAAACAGGTCTGAAAAGCACAAGATGTTACTCGCTTTAAATCCACCCTGCTTTGTGAGATGAGGCCTTTTCAACGCTTCCACGAACAGGAAGTGAGGGATTTCGTCACGGACATACGTACGTTTCCGTAAATGTCTACAGTTCTCATTATACTGAATAATAGCATTTGTTCATATATGTACGTTTTTATGTTCTAGTGTAGAATAGAATGAGATATCACACATTTGTCTGATGCACTATCATCGTTTACAAATATGTCACATCTTTCACTTCATGCATTAAAGGGTCGAAGTGTCGGGTACAATGACATGTAGTGGTAGAAGTTGGTCTCAATCAATGCAATCAATGGTGACCTTACATTATCACTGACTGTAAAAAGCCACTGTAAAAACATGGTGGTGCAACATGGCTACTCCATCAGAGAGGAGCCAATCAGGATTTAGATGTATTCACAATGTTACTGTGGGGTAACAATCAATACATTCGAGGGATTCTAAACACATAAAACAACGGTTTCATTATTTTAGATTAAATGTACAGTATGTCTATAAATTGAGATAATCTCTTAAATCTTACACACTGGACGTTCCCATGTTTCCTTAATAAAGTAACATGTGATTCCGGTGACATAACCAGAGACGTGTCTGGACTTATGATCCTTCATGCACAGATCTGCCCTTTAACAGTCAAACCAACATGTCCATGTCCAGGCCAATATCATTGTGGAGTGACTGTGTGTGTGTGTGTGTGTGTGTGTGTGTGTGTGTGTTAATGGTTCACGAGCAAATGAAGTGTGAAGACCCTCATTACAGGCCGAGTTAGTGACCCCGTCAGACAGTTATGCAATTGTGATTAGCGTATTATCTTTACAGCTGACTGACTGGTTGAGATTAAACCCAGTTATAAATCCAGTGTGACACACATGGGCAAGAAGAGGGTCAGAGGTCAGTGGGGTTGGGGGAGGCGAGGGGGGGGTGTTGTGTGTGTGTGTGTGTGTGAAATGGAACCACGTCCTTGTGACTTGCAGGGCAAAGATGTTTCAACAGTGGAGTTTGTAGACATAACCCAAGTTTATCAGCATATTGATTTTTTTATTTTTTATTCTATTTTAAGACCAGGGGGAGTCACATTTTCTTGGGGCCCCGCCAAAGAGAGCTGCGAGGAGCCAACCGCTCCGACTTAATTAAATGCTGCAAACTTGGCCTTTTGCAACTCTGAATAATATGAATGATTACCCCACTCTGCTGAGTTTGCACCAAAGAGAGAGAGAGGCAATAAATCCCCCGGTTTGCTCACCGCAGATCCAAAGGATACTTCAGACTATCGACACGGACGCAGGATCCTACTGCTTCAACTGTGACTCGTATGTACGAGCACAGGTGGGTGTCGAGTGTCCGCGTGTCCTTCTCAGACTGTTGTCATTACGTGACCTCTGCACGCATCCGCACACCCGGCTTCTGTGTTCTCCGGAGTTTGTCTTTCACGCGTGAAGGATTCAGCAGGTGCCAGTCAGAGGCCACCACAACACAGATGGAGGCTCCTGGTGAGCAAGTGGAGGCAGAGTGCAATGTGATAGTTTTACCAAGGACGTTGATTTCCCTTCGCTATTCCGTCCCTTGCATGTTAGAGACACATTGGACGCACACACGCCCCCTGTCTCGCTGTCTGGCTACGAGTCCTGTTGTTCCCCGTTCCTGTTGGGAGTCTGGCCGGAGAAGCTCCAGACAAAGTCTGGGGCCTTTGAACCATGTTTCCTCCATGCAGCCCCTTTGGAGAACGTCCAGAGATTATCTGGAGGTCAGTACGTGTCTGAAAGCAGCTTTGGTCTAAAAACACCAGCCCACTTCACGTTACATTAACACCATTAAAGCCTGATTTATGGTCCCACCTCCATCTTACGGCGTATTGACGTGCCGCTATGTTGCGCACACAGAGACCTGTGTCATCGCTTAATGCATCTTGTGGACACTAAGGTTGCCTCTTTGCTAGGTTTGTTGCTCCATAGTCCCAAGTTGACAAAGACACAGAATGAGGTTCTACACGAGCGCCGCGGAAATCCAGATAACACCGTCTATAGTGGATTGGCATTGCGATACACACGATGGCGCAAGCTAGTTGCTTAGGTACTGTATGTCGAAACCTCTGGTAAGATGTTCCTCATGCTCATACTATAGCAGGCTAAAGTGTGCCACTCTCACTTCTCGTTCTTTGAAATGGGCGTCTATTCTCCACATTTCCCACGAGACTGAGAAATCCAGTGTGAACCGTCCCTTTAGATTCAGGGCTGGTTTGGAGGCGCAGGCTCCTGCTCGCGGGTGTGAGAGTAAACGATGATCAGGTTCAGCAGGAGGACAACGTGTTGGTGAACAGCAACAGTAACTTTAAATGATCAATAGAGCAAAGTATAAGAATGATCCAATCACATCCAGAGACGATGATGATGATGATGATGATAATGATGATTGTTATTGTTGTTAATTCATGGCGTGGGAAACCATCAGCTGAAGATATGGATGGCCGAATATCAAACCAAGCAGTATTTAAAAAGAAATATGACATGTTGATGATGGGGATAATCTACACAATTCCTCATCTGTCACCGTAACATTCAATATAATTAGGGAAATCACAGTTACAGAAAGATAGAAACACTGAGCTAAACACTGACATTTGTTCCATGACAGTATTTACTCAGAGTTGAAGATGTTGTAGAGTTCAGTACAGAGAGCTAAAGACCTGTCGGCGGAGTCTGGCCTGTATTTCATCACACTGCTTGTTTGTCATGAGTGAAAATTACTCCAGTGGAGTCGTCACTCTGCCTCACATCAGCAGCAGAGGAGCCTCCTGACGGACTCGGGCTCCTATTGGCTGTCGTCCAACTGATTCTCATCCAGACACCGAGGAGCATTTACCCAGTTGTTTGAAAGAGTGAGGGCGGGAAGAGAGAGAGTGTGTGTGTGTGTGTGTGTGTGTGTGTGTGTGTGTGTGTGTGTGTGTGTGTGTGTGTGATACATCCGTGAATGGTTATGGCCCTCAGCTCATTAAACATTGACGGTGACAGGAGAAGAATGGTTTCCATGGCAGCACAGAGATTTAAGGTCGGCAGAGGAATGACCACAAACAAGCGCGCGCACACACGTGCATATTTCTTAGTGATTCATGGGTTCTACTTCAAATGTGGGTCAGAACTATTGTTGTTGGATCAGAGGAATGTAAACAAAGGCCAGACACTACACACGCAGTGTACTGGTGTGTTGGTCGTGGGGTCCTCACCGGTTTTTAAGGCAAATATGAGGTCGTCAAACTCCTGAGACTCCTCGTCCGTGGTGACCAGGTTGGTGTTGATGAAACCTCCCTCTGTGCCGTATGTTCCCATCACAGGACTGGGCTTAAACACACCGCTGTGCTGACTGCTGGGTCGCAGGGAGGTCCGCTCCCAGTCGGCTGACACCTGACACACACACACACAGTACACAAAGATATGAGAAACTGCAAAGCATAATGAGTCGTTTTACTTAAGCAGCATTGTAAAGTACATTTTCTTAAGTGCACATCCACACGTGCATGAACACACACATATGACTGCAGGATCTAGAGAATGGCTGGACCTGTCAGCCGTGTAATCGTGTCGGTGATGAGTTGAGGTCACACAGAGTGCATGTTGTCCAACGGCCCGAAGGGTTAAGTCCAAGCCACAGGGTCACAGCTGGTTCACGGGGGTCACAGAGAGGTCAGCGGGTTTGGGGTTTCAGAGCGAAAGAGCCCAACATCAGGGGAGTGATGCTGCTGGCACCACAGGTTAGATGACAGAGTCCAAAATGGTGTTTGTGTATATCCTTAGATCTGTATCTGGGTATGTCTGGGTACTTGTATGTACACAAATATTAGCTATATATATTCATATGCTCAGATTCCACTAGAACCACATGCATGTATCACTCCCACTTGTTTTCCATTTATCATGAATGGCTGATTATTCTATGCACGTGCATGAATATGTTTATGCATGTGTGTGTGTGTGTGTGTGTGTGTGAGTGAGTGTGTGTTTCAAGGTTTGCTTGGCCATTGCAGATACACAGCATCCCTGTGACATGAATTCAGCATATACCTGGCACCTTGGATCTGTTCCATCCACTTTTGCTGGGTTGGGGGCAGTGGGAATAGTGGGGCACTCAAACCTTTTAATAAGGCACTCGCCGGTCAAATTATACGCCACCTGTTCTAATCTCACTTCAATTTTCCTTATCACCAATCCACTTCACACATCATCACTCAGTGAACGCCGAGCTTCCATTGTTCTTATTACATCTCAGAGAAGAAGGGAGGGGGGGCAGTCTGCTCTCATTAATAAAACAAGATAACTGGACTGTGTGTGAGGTGGACCTGAGAAAGGGGGGGGGGGGGGGGGGGGGCGGGGGGGGGGGGGGGGCGGGGGGGGGGGGGGGGGGGGGGGGGGGGGGGTTGGTCCTTGAGCAATGAAGTTCAAACTTTTCCTCCTTCTTTCCTCTTCCCTGCAACTCAGCCCTTATAGGGTGTTCGGCAAGGACGAGCGCGTTTGTTCAAAGCAGAGGTGCCTCGTGTGTGTGTGTGTTTGCATGTGATGCGTAGAACAGTCATAAGTGGAGTTAATGAGGGTGGTAGTGGGAGGTATCGGTGGACAGAGTGTTTACACACACACACACACACACACACACACACACACACACAGACATTACATAATGAGGAGTCCGAGAACCACGGAGTGTGATCGTCTGAGTGAGTGAGTGAGCGCCGCTGTTCTCAGCGGAGTCACGCTCAGCTGATGTGAGACGTGTGACGGAGGAAACAGAGCCATGGGAATGAGGGCAGGGGAGAAGAGAGGAGACTGGCGTGAGACGGTGGTGAAACACCACCAAATATTAACATTCCTTTAGAGTAAGTTTTAAGATTTGGTGACCTCTAGAGGTGATTTTGCATGTTGTTTTAATC
>JAFBJT010012487.1:22847-34946 GCA_016785325.1 Chascanopsetta lugubris | reverse complement strand
GGGGGGGGGGGGGGGGGGGGGGGGGGGGGGGGGGGGGTTGGTCCTTGAGCAATGAAGTTCAAACCTTTCCTCCTTCTTTCCTCTTCCCTGCAACTCAGCCCTTATAGGGTGTTCGGCAAGGACGAGCGCGTTTGTTCAAAGCAGAGGTGCCTCGTGTGTGTGTGTGTTTGCATGTGATGCGTAGAACAGTCATAAGTGGAGTTAATGAGGGTGGTAGTGGGAGGTATCGGTGGACAGAGTGTTTACACACACACACACACACACACACACACACACACACACAGACATTACATAATGAGGAGTCCGAGAACCACGGAGTGTGATCGTCTGAGTGAGTGAGTGAGCGCCGCTGTTCTCAGCGGAGTCACGCTCAGCTGATGTGAGACGTGTGACGGAGGAAACAGAGCCATGGGAATGAGGGCATGGGAGAAGAGAGGAGACTGGGGTGAGACGGTGGTGAAACAGTGAAGGGGGGGAAAGGAAATATTAACATTCCTTTAGAGTAAGTTTTAAGATTTGGTGACATCTAGAGGTGATGTTGCATGTTGTATTCATCACCTCACCTTCAGCCTTCTGAGCATGCAGGAGAACCTGCGGTAGACTTCAGCTGTCACTGAAACTCAACGGATGCTTAGATGCTTCAATTCATGACCGAAAACTTGCACACTGCACCTTTACATTTGTGGATTTTTGAAGCTTTAGCTGGAATTGAAAACAGCAAACGGTTCAATGTATCAATCAGGCTGATGAGATAGGATGAAGGATAGTGTTTGAACAAAGTACAGTGTGGTACAGTGTGTAGGGCTTAGTGACAACTAGTGGTTTAGTTGCATGTTGCTGCAGGACACCTCTCACTTCACCCTCCTCTTTTTTTGCGAACCTGTTCTGGGCCACTTTAAAAATGGTGCAACGTGGCGGCCTCTGTGGAGAGGACCTGCACATGACGAGGATTAAAAGGCTCATTTGAAGGTACAGTGAAATAGAAATGGCTAATGCCAATAAAATTGAAGTCATTTCACCTAAATGTCACACACTGGACCTTTAAGTTGCAAAATCAAGACACATAAAAGCCGTCCCATAAAAGCTTATTGAAGTCATTTAAAGTTATTACGGCGGACATCGCTGATAATGGAAAATCAAGTGCACAGTAAATTAAACCTAAATGCATAGCATTAGAACAAGCGAGGATCAGAAGTAAACCTACATAATCTAATATGCAAAATATAGTATGCATATTAGATTATACAATAGGCATGCTACACAATGCACATTATAATATGCATTACGTGATACGTTCATATTTGGCCTTATGAAAGTAATAAACATTTGGTCGTGAGCTGTTGTCGAGTGGACAGCTCCCTCAGTTCACACCAAACACTTTCTCTGCGAGTCTCCTGTGATTATCTGTGCTTTGATCTCACTCAGCGACTCTGATTCTCAACGCTCAGACCTGCTGAGCGTGTCTCCAGTCAGCTGGTGTCTGAGTGTTTGTGTATTGTGATGATGTTAAAGGAGGGGGGCAGGGATGGAGGAGCTGCCCGCATGATGCTGATGGACACAATGAAAACAACACAGGGGAAGAGACTATTTTCAGTTCTCAAGAAACTGTAAAAAGGGACATTAGCCGAGTCACTGGTCCTTCACTGTGCATCTGTGTCTGTAATAATAATAATATATTTTATTTACGAGCGCCTTTCAGACACCCAAGTACACTTTACAGGGACAGACAATAGAAAATAAAAATAAAAAAGGAAAAAAAGGAAACAGATCAAGACAAATAATGGACAGAGAGAGTTAAAGAGACTGTGCTATTTTGAACAGGTGTGTGATGTATAATGACAGTATGTGAGCATGTGTGTGTGTATCTGTGTGTCTAACCTCCTCCATGGCGCTGATGAGATTCTGGGTTGATTTGCTGATGTCGCCCCCGACAGTGGTGGGTCCCCCTCCTCCCTGGTAGGCGGAGTCGGGAGAGTCGTGGCCGTTCATCTCCACCGTGTAACTGGCTTTAGTCGGCCAGCACATCTGGTTGTGCATGACGAAGTACACGGCAAACACGTACAGCCCCTGGGAAGGAAGAGCGCAATCAGCATTAAAGGTTAAGTGTGCAGGGTGCAGTGACATCTAGCAGTGAGGGTGCACGATGCAGAGGAAGACGCCTCATGAGCTCCTCTCACTTTTAGCTAAAATTGAATATGTGAGTCGTTTAGTTTGACCGCTCTTCCCAATAACAGGGTGGTACAAGATGGTGGCTCACGTTAGGACACACTCCCTAAAGTAGAAAAATGGCTTCATGCTGTATCGTGACTTCTTTTGCACATTCAGATGATTTCACTCTTATAAAAACATCCTAGTAGTCGTAAGTTAATTTGTTTTACTTCAGTTCTGCCAATAGAAGATTTTTTCTTACACCCTGGAGGTTAAAAAATCCATCCTATTGTATTAGACATTGGCATGCTTTTATTCAAATGTACACATTGATCTTTTATACAACAGCAAACATAAGCATTATTGGATGATGCATTGCTGTTTGTTACACTTGTTAAATGACTATAATTAGCCACAGAGGCTAGATGCTAATCTTCCAGCACGGTGAACAGAGGGGTACTTCATCATCGGCCCGTGACATCATTGGCACCCTGGCATTTGCGCCCCCTCCACTTCCTCGTCATCACCAAATCCTCCTGGTCAACAGCACCGGGCTGCGAATTACCCCAAAACACCAGAGTGTCACATACCACGGGGCACTCCCATATTTCACAACAGCCGTCAGCGGGCGATGACGGCAGCCGCAGACAGAGACGGAATGCACGGCGGCGTGGAGAATGAATGTGGGTGTATGCAGGTGCAGGCAAAGACACTGTTAAAGGTGCAGTGTGTAAGATTGTGGTATTTTTGTCACTTCTAAAAAGATTACAAAACAATTACATGTTGACATTTTCATGAGTGTATAATCACCTAAATGTTTCCTTTTTTCCCCATTACGCTTAAATGAGCCCATTAATGTATATTTACTCTCTATGAGAGCCGCCATGTTTTTATAGTAGTAAAAGTGGACTTCTGAGTTTGAATGACGACTGAAGTCTACCATAGGTTCTTCTGCATGTTCAGAAAGGTGAGGGAGAGGTGATGGATACAACATGCAACTTCTCCTCTAGATGTCACCAAATCTTACACACTGCACCTTTAAAGGCCTTTGGTTCAATTTAATGCGAGTGTGAATGGGTCCAAAGTGAGTTTCTGTCTGGTGAACAATAGCCTGGAGCAGTGACTGAGAAGTTCAATAACATTACGTTTCTTTGTACGTTTAAACCATGTCACCAACTAACAGGCGTCTGTTTTATGCAAATCAGAAATAAACAAAGAAAAGTCAAAAAGATTTTCAAGAAAAACAACGGCAGGATAAACTGGAAGCCGCCTGTTTACGGCCACATCGTCAAACTGGAATTTCCGGCTGGAGAGATGGAGGAGAAAAAAACAGTCAGCAAATAACATAAAAGTGAACGAGGAGCGAACTCACAGGCCATTAGCTGTGTTTTACAGCCTGAGGGGCTGAGTTACACACACCTCACTATGTAACCTTCAACTGTAAAGTTCCTCTGATTCCACTTCTGGGACTTTGTGTGTACAAGCGCATAAAAGAGCTCAATGGACTGAGTTTGCTGCCTGTTGCATTGGAACATGGGATAAAAAGGCAGACAGGTGTGTGTTCCTGTCAGGCTGTGTATTTTGTTATTCATCACGGCAGCGTCGCGGGTGATTAGCGCATAACATCAGCCGGCTGCGCGGCCTGAGGAACAAGCTTTACCGCTATAGGCCTGTTATATAAGTGTTCCCCCGGTCACTGGATAAGGCCACGTCTTTAGAGATGGAAAGCCCAGGCCTGAGGAGAGCGGGAGGGACAGGGAATGTGGAGTGGGGGTGGGGGTGGGGGGTGGGCGGGGGGCAAAGACATTTGGTGGCAAGAATGAAGATAACAGCATCCGTACGCGTCTGTGTGAGTAAGGCTCTGGTCTTTTCCACCACATTGGCCGTCTTGTCTATTTATAGTATTTATAGGCCGATAAGAGTGGGTTGGATGCAGGGGTGTAATTCCAATAGAATACTTACGACTTGTTTATGGATACATTCACCTGAGAGTCATTACAGGTCAGATTAGATGGTTCACAGACGTAAGTACTAGTGTCGAGCATGTGGATGTCATATGCACGAGACAGCATGAATGCAGACATGAAACTGTTTTAAATGCAGTAGCAACAAAAAATAATCTTCATACAAATCATATAAGCGAGATGATGCTGATCCTGCAGCTTGAAAGCAAATGAATGCATGAGATTCCGTTTGCTCTGCTACGGTCCAATTAGCTGAAATTGTAGAGTGGCGACTCTCGTTCGGCTGCACAAACAAGGTTGCGCACAGCTGCAGCATCTGCATGTGTTTAATGGCGCCCAGGAATCAGCTGTAGGGAGGCGCGCCACACAACAACAGCAGCAGCAGCAGCATCAGCAGCAGCAGCAGCAGCAGCACCGGGGTAAACACGGAAAATTCTCCGAATGGAAACTTCACAACATGAAGGAAACAATAACGAGCGCCTCAGCGCCGACATGAGGCATCAAGACTTCCCACCTGGAGGCGATGGAACCAAATGGAAAGTAATTAAGACCTGGGCAAAGGACAATGAAGCACTGTTTACGTGTGGCGAGGCTGCTACTGCGCTTTAAGGTGGAATGACAAACGCTCCCGGGACCAGGTGGCGTTTAACCTTGTGTTCATCATATCGCGTGCTTTAAAATGCACGACGTGAAGAGTCCTTCACACACAGCAGTGATTGCCTTCGTGTTTGATGACCTGCATGTGTAACGAATGGTGACAGTCTAATTGCAGCTGGAGGAGCTCGGAGCGTTCGATGAGGCAGCACATTTCGCCAGGATCCCATTCTGCTTTCATTAAACACTCATTCTGCCTCTAATGGAAGTGGCACAGATAACACAGAATGTCAGCTCTCTCTCTCTCTCTCTCTCTCTCTCTCTCTCCAAAACTCTTTCTTCAGCTAAATGAATTAACACACATTCACAAATCCAATTGCGACCATGCTTGGCACATGGCAGCAGCAGCAGCAGCAGCAGCAGCAGCATCTCCTTCCATTTCCATTTAGTCTGCAGCGCCTTTCAAAAACTGGGTCAGACGTGTTTGTTTGGTGCTAATCAAAGTCCTTGGCCGAGCCTTGGCTTTGGGGCCCTTTACCTGTCCGTTCCGCTCTGATGAATCCCTTCCCTCGCCCCGACAGCAGACCCAGACCAGTGTCCAGGGGCTGCCGCTTTAGTCTGAGGTTGCAACACAGGGGACCAGAATTGAAAATCTATGGCCATAGTTCTTTTCTAAAAGTCTTTTCCTTTGACGCAGCGAGAGCTGAGTAAGCTGCGAGGGTCAGCCCGTCACCAGAATGGTTCCCACCTGAAGCCGAGGGCGAGGAGAGAGCAACATGAGGCTATTTATTAAGGTGACGTGAAACTTTCTTTACGTTGTGTTTGCTCTCCCCGAGTCCAAATGTGGCTGAGCGCCACAGAGACTGGTGCTGTGACGCTCGTGGGGTCTGAGGTGAAGGAAGGGAACATTACAGTGGCTGCAGAGGACGAACAGGAATTTGAGAATGTTCGCCTGGGAGAGAGAGTCAAGAGGAGAATGTGCGAGAAAGTGCGATGGTTTAGGATGTGACGCGTCATTTGACAGGACAAAGTTCATCCTTCTATTCAACAAGTTTGGATGCCTATGATGCCATTGCGCAACGCGCTCTAGAATCCATTGAATTTACTGCAGCTGCTGAAACTATGACGTCTGCGTGTACAGTTTGAATAATTGACTTGGACGATAACGCAAGTCATTGTGAGGGGGAAGCCAGCCCCATTACATTTGCACCATCGAGTGTACGAATATAATGGTTTTTGATGGAATAAGTGAAAATGACACACAGTATGAATTCCGTTATAATGAAGCCGTCTTTGGTACACTGCGCTTCGTGTTTGTGCGTCGCCATGATTTACAAATCTACTGTTCATACATCAAATGAAAAATAAGGGTCATCACGCCATAGGTCACTTGATGAGGACGACCTCATGATGTCGAACACCGTAAACCGCCGAATCGCGAACAAGTGCTAAATGCGACATCAGCTGTTGACGCTGACATCACCCCTCCTCATTAGTCACTGCGCCCACAGGAGACGTTTACTTTGGTGCCGCGCTGTCGTCTTTGGCAGGTTAGCGCCACATATCACTGCGGGTCACCACAAACCTTCACTGGCGCCTTCTGCAGAGAGGTCAATGGTGTCGCCGTGAGGACGAGCGAGGAAGCTGCAGATACTGACGGAGAACGCTAGACAGGAAGATATCTGTTGCATCGTGATGTCTGTTGTGAGGCGCCTGGGGAAGAAACCCAGTTGATTCAATCATAGACTTTTGAAATCCAGTTTCTCAGGGAAATGATTCATGGGACTTTCCAGCTCTAGAACGTCACCAGCCTCAATGGCAATATGAGCCCGGTGTTTCCAAACTCTCGTCAGATTAAACTAAAAAGCACTATATACTTGGGCTATACTGAGATTTACTCATGTGTGAAGGTTGGGTAAGTTCTTGAACACATTTGGCCATATATCATTTACAATCAAACACTGAAACCAGACGTATTAGCTGATGTCTGCCGTGTGCGATTCTTTGAAGATCCTTTGATTCTTGTGTAAATGTGCCGGACTCTCCAGCTGAGAGGAGACAGATTTGTCTTGTACCTCATTCATTTCTCCTCATTATCTGATCCGATACTTGGATCAGAGAGTCGGAGAGAGAATAAGTAGACAAAGGCACTTTTGTTGTACGTGTGAGTGTGTGTGTGTGTGTGCGTCAGAGAGAGAGAGAGAGAGAGAGAGAGAGAAAGAGACAGATGGCAGAGATGCCACACAGTGATAACCCCTCCTGTCTCTCCGCCCCCGTCTCTTCTTGTTCTGCCCCAACAACACTTCAAAGCTATGAACTTCAAAGTGCGATGAAGTCACCTTTGTCATTCTTTCACTGACAAAGTCAATACACACACATGTGCACACACACCCTGAAAAGGAGAGGGGCATTTTGCCGTCATTTCAATATAGAAGTTCTCTCAGTAATTCATGAAGAATTACTCTCAACTACTGACAGTGTTTAAAGTTCAAATGGGACAATGATGCCATCTTAGAGGAACTCACTTTGAATGATGTCAAGCTTGAGCTATCAACACATTACAGTGAATTACATTTATTTTAAACGCATGAGAAAGAAGCTGATAATGAGGTAGTTCTTGCTCAGGAGACAGTAGCGGGCCGTCCACAAACAAGGGGGTCAATGTTCGATTCCTGGCACCTCCATTCCATGTAATCGATGTTCCTTAGGGAAGACTCCAAACCCCAGTTTCCAGTCATACAGTCCAGAAAAGGTCTGCAGACCATTTACTAAAACCACGATCACACCTCTAATGGTGCGATAAGTCAAAGGTAAAGAGTCTGTATTTATAAAGCACTTTATCAGGTCTGACATTCACACTGTGCATCTATTTGCAGCACTTTGTATCTATGGGTGCGTGGAACCATGCAGGGTTCAGTATCTCGCCTAAGCATGCGGAGCGGAAGGAGGCGGGAATCGAACCCCCAACTCTCTGGTCAGAGGACAGCTGAAGATACCGGTAGCTTCACTGGTATTGTGTTTAACCAGTTGCCTCATGTATTGTTGCACACGCAGTGTCGTACGAGATGCAGTCGATCACCGTATTTAACCATAATTCATACATAAACAAACAGTACAGTCTGCTCTTAGTTCATACAAAGAGGCAGGCACAGAGGAAAAAAATAAAAATAAAAAAGTCAGTGTGCTCACCAGGAGGCAGTTAAAGATGACGAAGAGGATGAGCGTCCACAGCGACTTGTAGCCCATGTGAAGCCCCGCCCACAGCCAGACCAGAGAGACGAGCAGGAACAGGCAGATGACGAGTGGCACCTCTGCAGCACAGGAGAACATCAGAGGATTGATAGGAACAAACAAGGTGCTAAACGCCACCTGGATGATACATTTTATGACTTTTATGACTCATCGTAAACTTTGATCATATTCATATCATCATCGAGAAGTAAACAGTCATTACACCCAGTGCATCGTTGTGCCGCTTTGATCACCACGGTTGGAGAGAGGCCACGATTAAACCAGTGCACAACAAATAAATCCTGACCGAAGTTGATGCATCATCGTGTTGATTGCGACTCTCTGGGACATTTGACGGATTCTACAACACACGGGGCAGTAAGTGATGTATGAGCCTCCAGAGCTGCTTAATGAGCCGGTTCTCACAGCCCTAATTCAATGCATTAATGCACAGGGTCTTTACTGCTCCAGCTGTTCTCACGGAATCCACGTGGTGTGCATGTGGAACCTGATTAAGGTCCCGGCTAAGTACTTCCACGACAACCCACCCACTCAGCCCGCGGGTCGATGTAACCGTGTTTGTGGTGCCACTGAGAGCACGAGCGGCGTGGATGCTAATCTAAAACCCCGAGCGCATACCCACTTTATGTGTGCACATAAACGAGGCAGGAGGTGTGATTGCATGTTTGACCTCATTTATACAAGATTCAGAGAGTGGAGGGCGCCACAGTAATGTGTGTCTTAAAGGTCCATTATGCAAGATTTAGGTAAAACGGATACACTGGCAGAGATGGAACATGAAATAATCTCAGTATTTTTATTAATATAGAATTGTTTTTTATTACCCTAGAATGAGAACTTTATTTATCCATCTTTTTATCAGTAGGGGTAAACTTTAATAAGTTGAAAGGTGCAGTGTGTAAGATTTGGTGACCTCTAGAAGTGAAGTTGCATGTTGTATCCATCACCTCACCCTCATGAGCATGCAGGAGAACCTACGGTAGCCCTCAGCTGTCAACAAAGCTCAAAAGATTTTTAGTACGTCCACGCTGGGCTACTGTAAAAACATGGCGGCCCCCGTAGAGAGGACCCGCTCCTCATGTGAATAGACGTCGATGGGCCAATTTAAGGGTGAAATAATATAAAAAACATTTGGGTGATTGTAAATTCGTGAAAATGTCAGTATGTTATTGTTTTTGTGATACTTTTAGCAGTGAGAAAAATAACCAAAATGTTACACACTGCACCTTTAACTAAGCGGCCATGTTGCACCACCATGTTTGTTACGGTAGTCCAGAAAGGACAAAACTTAAGACTTTCTGAGGTGACGGCTGAAGGCTTCTCCAGTTTCCCCTTCAAGGAGAAGGATGAGAGGAAGGTGGCAGAGGTGCACAGCTGCAATACGCCACTTCACCACTAGATTACCGACACATTGTACCTATGAAACTGAATGTGACTGGAAAAAGTACAATTCAAATGTTAAAAACCCAAGTCAGCAACTATATGGTTCCAAGAGATACAGACACTTGATCTGAGAAGTGCAACATCATCACTTTTTGTGAAAGTAAAACCAGAGCTGCCAGATTATCAACCCATGGACGCAACGGTTTTGTTTGATGTTTCAAAGCCCCAAAGTCTCCTAGTATGAGATTAAAGTCAATAAGACAAGCTGTATTAAAGGTCTTTAGTACATTACTGACAGAACACTTACGATATTTGTAAAGCTTTAACAAATAAAGGAGCTGTCGTGCTGTTCCCATGTTGACGAACCCTGTAGTGATCCTCGTCTAACCTCACCTCTCTCAGTACACAGGAGGGCGGGACTCACTTTGACTCACCATTTCATGGTGTGATCTCAATTACTGTCGTCATCACCCTTACGTCCCTCGATCAATTGAGTCTGTACAAAGCAATGGGACCTTTAGACCTGCACACAACACACTGCAGGTCCTCACAGTGTTCTGAGCTTTCAGGTGAGAACACGCAGCTTTCGGCGATACCGGTAACTCTCTCTCAATTACAGTACGGATGTAGTGCCTCAGACAGTAGTGCCACTTTAATAGGTACACCTGTTCGTCATTTCAGTGCATCCAGGCATGTTGACAGCCTGCTGAAGTTCAGACTGAGCTGCGAAATCTAGACTTAAAGGTGTGGACATTTTGTCGCTTCTAAACATATTGACCATAACTGACCTTTTCATGAATCTATAGTCACCTAAATGTTTTATTGATTCCCCCCCATTACCTTTAAATTAGCCCATTAATGTATATTTACATGAGGAGTGGCGGCCCCCGTAGAGAGGGGGCCGCCATGTTTTTACAGTAGCCCAGAGTGGACGTACTGAACTTCTATTGAGTTTTAATAACAGCTGAAGTCTATCATAGCTTCTCCTGCATGCTCAGAAGGGTTAGGGTGAGGTGATGGATACAACCTGTAACTCCACCTCTAGATGTCGCCTAATATTACACACTGCACCTTTCAGGTAATTGAAGTGATTTTGAATGTGAACACGGTTGTTGGCGCCAGAGTGTCGCAGAAACGTTCACACACAGACGTTTCCAGTGTGAAGAGAGAATTCCCACAGAAACCAAATCATCTTAAATTGGTTTTCTGAACTTGACAATAAACTCACTTTACTCAGTTGACCTCCATCTCTCGTCCTGATGACCTCTCGAAGTTCATCACAGTGTGTAGTTCTCACCGTCCATCTATTTCTGTGGAGCACTTTCCTTATCTTACCACTGTGGGCTCACAACTTATCTCCTGTCTTATGCATGCACCAGATAATTAGGAGACACTGTCAATCAGGAGCAGACAGACCGACTCATCACAACACACACAATCAGGCTGACTGATAAATACAACAGCTCATTACTCGTTTCCTGCAGGAGAGAAAATAATGAAGAGCAGGACACAAACAGCTGCTGAAACCTCCCGTTTATGACGACAACTGCGGCGAAGACGAGGCTTCGCTTTAAGGAATCGACTTTATAACCTGCTCGTTCATTCTTTCTGTTTGTCAGTCAGTAAAATTCTAACTCTGTCAACAGATTATCCAGAACACACCCTCATCATGAGCCATGCCACACCTGAGGCGAGTGTGATGGTGGAAACAGAGAGAGAGAGAGAGAGAGAGAGAGAGAGAGAGAGAGAGAGAGGGAGAGAGGGAGAGAGAGACATCGCCAGGTATTTGTATGCATTAGATTTGATTTTTTTTTTTTAAAGGTATGCTGAAGAAATGAGAAAATGAAATGGCAGAATATGAAAAGTTATAGCATCTAATTTGAAATAAAACAAGGGTGTTGTACTTTTTAGTTCTTTTTAAATCTTCATTTCCTGTTCCCTGTTCCGTCAGTTACGGCAAAACAACATCATAAAAGGCTAAAAAAAACAGGGAGACTTGACTTTAATGATCAGCTGTATGTTGTTGGCTCAGGGGCGAGTTTGGACTCAATGTGTCCATCCAGTGTCATGTTTTTAAATAGTGTATCCAAACTGTTCTCAAATTAAAGATTGACGTTTCACTGAGAGACGGTGGATCATTTTTATGACACTGTTTGGGCATAAGTGTGTGTGTGTGTGTGTGTGTGTGTGTGTGTGTGTGTGTGTGCGCGCGTGCACGTGCGTGTTGGGGTGTGGCGCAGCGTCGGCGAGGAGACTGGAATTTGCAGTGGCATATTTTAGTTCCGTGTGACAAGAACAGGGTGTACCTTTGATAACATTCTTTCATGTTTCACATGATGATTATCCAGCGTGACCACGTGCAGCAAAATGAACCCAGACATGAGGTGAATCCAACCATCACAACACAGTGAATTATGGTTTCGTGTTGACCTCTGACCCCCCCACAGGGATGGTGTGTGTGGAACCACAGGGCCGGGAACTCTGACTCCGGCCTGCTTCTTGGATGGTGGCTGTTCTGTGGGACAGTGTGTTCAGCTCACTTCACAAGTAGGATGGAAACACAGGGCACGGGGCCCAGGTTTGCACAGACGGTCCTCACCGAGGTGCCACTTCCACCACCACCCGGCCCCGACCTCCTCTCACTGCAGCTTTCCTCGGTTTGGTTTTCATTCGGAAAACTCTGAGGACTCAAATGATTCTTATATGTCATTATTACTCTTATTATCTCTGCTAAAGAGATGAGTAGTGACATCAGCTT
>JAFBJT010012487.1:12847-17847 GCA_016785325.1 Chascanopsetta lugubris | reverse complement strand
TGCGTGACCTGGTAGGCCAGGATGAACACCACCATCACCGCCACCAGACAGATGAGAGGCACCAGCACGGCTGTGCTCAGGGCCACATAGATGTTGGGGATGAAGCAGCTGGAGGAGGAGGAGGAGGAAGAGAGAGAGAGAGAGAGAGAGAGAGAGAGACGTTAAGGTTAATAAAAGAAGAGGTGAGAAGGAGTGATCAGCTCAAGACGCCCGTCCTTACCCAGTGGTTCTATATTTACTCCAGTTTAGACTTTGTTTCTGCAAGTTTCACAAACAGGATCTGCTTAGGACTCAGCCGTGGTGTGTTATTGCTCAAGGGCAGCTTTTGCCTTCATTATAGGACAACCAGGTCAACCAGCAGCAGACACTGGGATAATAATGCGACGCCAAAGACGCTTATTTGTTTTGTGTTTGAAGGGTGAACGAGAAAACAAATGTGTCGGGGAACAAACAAGTGGATACAGCACAGGAAATGAGAGGATTATGGGAAAGACTTTTAAGGTCTCAAGCTGAATCGTTAACTTTATTTATTCATCTTCATCCGATCGCTCGATATTCGTCTTTCTCGTTTAGTTCACGGGGGAATTCCACTTGTCATCTCCAACAGTCTCCTTCCCGTCCGACCAGTTAAACAGAGACATATTTCTCTCTCTGGGAAAATCGGCATCTTCATTTAAACTGTAACTGCAAAACAACCGCGTACCCACTCATGTGACTTTCACATGAAACAGCCTCAGCTTCTGTTCGGTGGGAGCAAAACACACAGATAGGACTTCAGAGAAATCATTTGGAGCAACACTAGCCATAACACAACATGAGGTATGCCAAATAAAGCACCGCATTAGCCCGTCCCAGCACCACAGCCGCACTATGGGAGTGTGAATATGGATATTTGTGCGGCCGTGGCCTTGTGAGGGAGGGGATGAGACTCGACTGTACACACGGTCTCACAGGGGCAAACGTTACCCAGGGGCCCGGTTCGTTGACTTAAGGTGGGTTTTGGGGAGAGAGGGAATAAAATAATAAAATGAGCGATTCCTTTGATGGGGACATTGTTTCTGTAGCACCACCGTGAGGTCATGGGTTGTTCCAGGACGTGGCCTCGTTGAGAGAACCCCTCATCTGCTGTGAAGATAATGATCGATATGAGGTCTGTCATAGAGGAAACTTTAAAGTGGTCTGGCTTCACCACGACGAGTTCAGACACAAATTCTTATGCCGGGTTTCTTCTACCGCCACCTACTGTTAAGGAGTGTCAACAGACTCATTATGCACTCTGATGCATAGGAAAATCCTCTTCAAAATAAAAGCACAGTCCCCACCAGTTGAGAATCACTAGCTCGTATGATGTTATCAGGGGACATTTCCATTTCCATAGGCGAGACTACAGTTGATGGGTATATGCCATGTGTCAATGTCAGGCTGTGACAGGAAATGAGCTTTGACATGTTTTCATCAAACTGACCATGAATCAGTGCATCAGGAGGCCTTTTATCACCTCAGACTCAAATATGAAACAATAACTGAATATAATTTATATTTATGCTTGAATTTAAATTCAAATTATGTTTACATTTGAAGAATTTATTGATGAAAAACAAACTGGACTGTATTTACTATGTCTTGTGATACAAAGACGTAGTGCAGCATAAGTAATTTGATGGCTACTGAATGACACATGTAAACATGTCTACATGACTCAAATCAAATTAAATGATTCAAAACTCAATGAAACACAAAAGAAAGACTGAAGAAAGTCTTTTTTTGGCACCATGAGCTTCATAAATGGAGCAGGTCACAGATGCATCCCGATTTTGATAAATATTCGGTCTTTCATTTTAGACCTTTGTTCGATTGTGGACTCAAAATCAAGTCACCCCCTGATTTATATGTTCCAACAAATACGTCACAGATAAACATGAGTGGGGTCCAACCTACGGGGCAGCTTCTGGAGACCACCTGTCGTGTGACTTGACGGAGTGTCATCCTCTTTTCAATGCATTAACACTAAACGTGCATTAAGTCCTCTATAAAAGTCTCTCACTGACACTTAACGACAGCTGTTTGAATATAGATCACATACACAACAAGAACATACTCTAACATTAGAACACTCAGCTGACCAATGCAAGGTCTCTGCATGTCACCTGTTTATGGGCTGGCAGAGCGAAACCGAGACAGACAAGAGGTAGCTGCTTACACTGATGTGGAGAAAGGGTGTGTGTGTGTGTGTGTGTGTGTGTGTGTGTGTGTGTGTGTGTGTGTGTGTGTGTGTGTGTGTGTGTGTGTGTGTGTGTGTGTGTGTGTGAGTGAGAGAGACTGGATTCAAAGGCCACCTCTTTCCCCGAGGAGGAAGGTTCGTTTTCCTGGAAACTGAATGATCCTCTGTAAATCTCTGGTGTGTGTGTCCACTGTCCCACACGTTCCCACCCACAGGAAACATGCGTGCGCTGTTGATCCCAAGGATAACAGCCCCACCTCGGACCACTGGCTAATTTTAGATGTGCATTAAAGGGTTCTAACTGCATCAACACTCGGCTTTGCCCCATCCTGCACAAATGAAAGTGTAGGAAAGATTGACACATACATATGTCTCTCTCTCTCTCTCTCTCTCTCTCTCTCACACACACACACATGCACACATACACACACACACTTTACATAGAAACATAAGACAGGAGCAAAACACACACACGACTATTCAGTATCTGAGTTATTTAAGGTTTGCCTCCCTGCTCCCTGCTGTGAGACAGCCTCCACCTCTGGAAGTGACTCTGTGGGGAGACGCATGTAAACAGTGAAACTGGCTCTTTCAGCTGATTGGCTGAGACGCCTCCTCACATGAGGTCACCGTCTCAGGTGTTTTCTGTTTGCTCTACTTGGCCTGAGAGGAGACTAAGAGAAACAAAATGAAAAGCACATAGCTGACCTGACAAAACACGTTGGATTTATTCTACCTGCCGTTTATCAGATCTTAAAAGGATTCTTTTTTTTTTTTAAGTTGCTTACGGTGACACCTGTGGCACTGAAGTGACATAACGCTTGCTTGAACAAATGTGTTTGCTCTCCTTGGGTGAGAATGAGCGTTGATTAAAAGAAAACAATAAAAATAAGGTCAGCTGATTATTGGTCTGGGCAGCCACACCCACTTTCACTGTCACTAAGCAACCACTGTGGCTTTCAAGCTGGTATAGCGTCCATGTGCATAAAAGCAGATTTTGTGGACTTCAAAAAGGAGCTATTACAGACAGTTACTGCTGTATCAGAGCTAGCGAGTTGGTTAAAGACGATTTAGTAAATTGCATTAAAGGGGGATTTTAACCCAAAAAGTTCCAGAATGCCCCTTTAAAGGTGCAGTGTATAGGATTTAGTGACCTCTATTGGTGCAGTTGCATCCATAAGGTCACCCGTCTCCTTTGAGCATGCAGGAAAACCTATGGTAGAACCTCCGTTATCACTGAAGCTCAAAAGATGTTTGGTACATCCACTGTGGGCTATTGCAACAAAATGGCGGCCCCCATAGGGAGGACCCAATCCTGATGTAAATATACCTTAAAGGCCTCATTATATTATCCTGTAAAAAGAAGTCATGCATGGAGGTGATGTAACATTGATAAAAACATCATTCTGACCCTAACCTTGGACGTGGCAAGAATTGACGGAAACCCTGCACACTGCACCTTTAACGCCGATTCTGCATAAAATTCTTGATCGCACACTCACACGTCTCCCAGCACCAGTCCGTACGCGGCGTGGATCGTCCACCCGAAGCCGCCGAGCAACACGATGACCAGCACGACGATGACGACGGCAGGAAGTCCCCAGCCCAGCAGGAAGTAGATGAGGTAGCGGCGTTCGGTGTGCTCGTCATTGAGCACCAGCACCTGCCAGAAATTCACGGCCTGGGGACACGGAAAAAAACAACACATGAAGCACCGTGTTTTGGGGGGTGTCGTATTTCGCAGCACGGGATGTTACGAGGAAAAGAAACATGTTTGGACTTTAGATCTTTTTTTCTTTATGTCTCCCACATTCACACGTCCATAACATCAATAACAGGGCTGTTTGCTTTGTAATCTAACAGGCTGTGATAGACTGTTCCATCAGATACACTGAGCCCCGCATTGTTACATAAGTGGCTTTTCTGAACACCTGTTCCCTGACTGACACTGACACACACACACACACACACACACACCCACACACACACACACACACACACACACACACACACACACACACACACACACACACACACACACACACACACACACACACACACACACACACAGTTTTATCCCTCAGTGAACACCTCACACAGGAACAATGGCATATCTTCAGTCTGATACAGCGGCGAATGACAACATTGATTTTAGGGTTGTGCACATCCCGATCGCACATTTCCTCCGTCACTTTGATATTTTAAATGTTTTGTGATTTTTAACTGCGAGCTGCTTCGACAAGTGAATTTCCCCATTGTGCGATCAATAAAAGCGTTCCATTCTATTCCACTGAAGACGAGGTCAACAACATAGTGGCTCTGCGTGTTCCACTCCAACTTGACATTAAAGGTGAAGTCCGTGGTTTTTATTCAGGGCTGAATTCACATTCATGCAACGACCTGCTGATGCTGCTTGGTCTGTGTGTCCGTCGGTCCGGAGACATTTGCACCGAGGACACGGTGATGTAAGTGATAGCTGCAGGTTAAGAGATGCTGACCTCTCCCACATAACCCCACAATAAACACACCTGACACACACACACACACTCACTGTCTGTGCTCAGTGAACTCAGTTATGTAACAGCTTGCCTGCACAGCCCTGAGACAATAGTCTGATAAGAGCTGCCTGTTTATTGTGTGAGGAGGCTACAGTCACCAAGACGCAGTAACTGGATTAAGGCTGACGGAGTGTGTGAGTCCTCTGCAGGGGCTGGATCCCTCACTTACTTACTAACTGCTGGTACTGCAGAGCCACCATGTTTACTGACTTTTCACTTTA
>JAFBJT010012487.1:0-12052 GCA_016785325.1 Chascanopsetta lugubris | reverse complement strand
ACACACACACACACACACACACACACACACACACACACACACACACACACACACACACACACACACACACACACACACACACACACACACACTGTCTGTGCTCAGTGAACTCAGTTATGTAACAGCTTGCCTGCACAGCCCTGAGACAATAGTCTGATAAGAGCTGCCTGTTTATTGTGTAAGGAGGCTACAGTCACCAAGACGCAGTAACTGGATTAAGGCTGACGGAGTGTGTGAGTCCTCTGCAGTGGCTGGATCCCTCACTTACTTACTAACTGCTGGTACTGCAGAGCTACCATGTTTACTGACTTTTCACTTTATCATGATGGGAACCGCACAACCACAGCTGGAGGTAGAGTCCAGGTTAAAGCCCAAGTTCCACATTTATTCAAGTTAAAGGTACAGTGCATTTTAAAGATGCATACCACCAACCAAAGTGAACCAATGTCATCCTTGGGTGAAAACCCACCTTTCCATGTTGGCTTTTGGCACTGGGTAGAGCTTTGATTTTCAATTTTGATTTGATTTTCATCTAATTTGATCTGAATTGCTGTCTAACTGTGTGGTTTTTCTTTATTCATTTTTTTGTTGATTTTTATTTCTGCTTTTATTTGATTTTATTCTTGTTTTAGATCCTCCTGCTTTTTCCTCTGACCTGTTTTATCTATATTTATATCTAATTTATGCTGCATGGGTGCTGTGCTTTTTATGTATTTTTCTGGACAGCACTTTGGACCTTTATGGTTGTTTTAAAGTGCTTTATAAATAAAGCTGGATTGGATTGGATCATTTGATCCAAAAGCTCGAATATAGCAGTTTAGCAGTGCAACATGGCAGCCATTGTACAAAGGACTGGCCTGTGATATAACTGTGAAGGGGCTGACTAAGGAGACGGAAGCAACAATAAGGTGATAAAATCTGTATAACATCCATAATGAAACTTAATCTTCATCTTACACACTGCACCTTTAATGAGAGACAGAGGAAGAGACAATTGAAGACAGTGTGTCTATTGAAACTGGAGTATGAAACCCGTAAGTCAGTTGATGTGAATGACCCTGTGAATTTAACCACAGGTTATGGGATGTACTGGGTCTGGGTGGGTTCGAAATTAAAGTGGAGGAGGGGAATGTGGGTCAGGTCTGACATGGAGCTTTGTGGGTGTGGTTGTGTAAAAGTGGATGTGAGCAGGATTCTGATGGGTCATCGCAATGTCTGACTGACGAGCCCGGATTTGTTGAGCTGGTTGTTCAGGTGGTTCAAGGTAGAAAAACCAAATGAACCCTTAAGCTTAAGAGAGAGAGGGAGCCGTGTAGTATTGTTATATAATATTATAGTATATGCCGCCTCTCAGTAAACTGAGGTGTGTGTGTGTGTGTGTGTGTGTGTGTGTGTGTGTGTGTGTGTGTGTGTGTGTGTGTGTGCATGTGTGTGTGAACCTCTGCAGTCAAGAAAATAGCTGGTCTGGATATAGAGATGAAATTACTGGCTGATCTCTGGCATTATGTCAGCGCATATTCCCCTGACCCACACACACACTCACAAACACACACACACACACAAATTATTGATTTCAGTTTACTCCATACTCTGAGATGAGTGGCTGCTGGCACCCACTTGCATCAACCACTTAGTGGAAAGCAGTGACCTTATAGGGAGGGGAGGGGGGACGGGTGAATGGAGAGACATTACTGAGGGGTATACTGGGACCTGGGTGAAGCTGGGGGGGCGGGCGGGGGGGGGGATTAGGACCACACACTGAAACCAGGTTGGCATCACTATACAGAGTTGGTATAGGGCAGATAACAGGACATGAGGAGGATGCAATGTGGGTTATCTGTGTGAATTAATATCAGATTCATTTGACCGTTTACAAAATAGATTTCCCTCTGATCTGAACTGAAGAGCAACATGAACTCCTGCTGTAAATCACAGTTCAGGTTTCCTCCACTTCGACCACACGAACTGCTAGGATGTGTGTCTGAACCTCCTGTTTACGTCTAAACACAGCTCTGCTCTTATCTTCAGCTACATTAGAGTTCGACCTTTTGTCTCACGTCACTTACAAAGATTTATCCGAGGAAAAGAAGCCGAGTACTTTTAGCACCACTTGCTCTTGGTGTAACTCCCTTGTGGCTCAGTCTCATTAGCTAATTCAAAGGGCTAATCTTATTATACTCCACAGATAATAACGTATGTGTGCAAGGGGAGATTATATCCACTGCATAAGCGTCGGTTATGGTCACTGACAAACATCACATGCTGTAAAAAAACAAAACAACCAAAAAACATGTTTTCTGTTACAGACTTGGACTCCGAATAGAAACACTGAGGTTTTGAGAAAGAGTGACAAAGGATCACATTGCCAAACTGAAAAACATAGATTATTGTTGTTGGCGCCTGGTGTTTAACACAGTCAGTGACCGCTCAGTCAGTTTGTTGGCTGGCACCACAGAGGTTGTGTTTCCACCTCCCTCCTTTTGTTTGTTGTTTCTGTGTAACTGAGATGATGAAATAAATGACTGGACAGATTCCCATGAAGAATGAGGTCACTGAGTCATCATTTCAGTCTGGTTTGGTTCCAGGAGGAAATTTTCCACTTCATTAAGAAATGCAAGATAAGGTGTTTTTGTAACGTTTTTACCAATTTCCTGGCAATAATTCACTGATTTTTTTTTTAATGCAGTTTCAGAGACTCTGTTGGTGGCCGTCGATGCTCCCCTCCTTCAAATGCCCAGGCTTGCGGTACCACATTTGGGACTTTTCATGGTACCAACCCAATTACTGGGGCCTGGCATGTACAGTTTCTCATTATTAATGCCTCCTAGTTTGTGTCTGAATACTGTTTGATTCTGAATAAACACTGTGCTGTAAGGCCTTGGCTGAGGTCTGAACTCTGCTTTGTGCTCCTTTACAATCATCATTTACATGAGGCTGCTCTTTAAGCTTTACGACTCCACAGAGCAGCAGGAGCAGGGAGAAGAGAAATGGTCAACTGAGGTAAAGAGTCTCCTCTCTGGCCGATGTTCACCACATTCCAACAGGTCAGAGGTCATCTATAGTCTCTTTGAGGGATTAAATCTGGCTTATACGACCAATAAGACCCAAAAAAATCATATCTTTCGGGGGGGTTTTGTGTTTGATGTGGGTGTAATACGTGCATATCTGTGTTAACACAGAACAGAAAATTAATCATATGTTCTGGTCTTTGAGGGGAGATGGAAATCCGGCACAGACTGCGGCTGCCAGCAGAAATCAAGTCCTAATACCTTCAAGTCAGGATTTCGCCCGAGCTGCTTTGTTCTGGGAAGTTACGACACAAAAGAGAAAAACAAAATGAAATAAAGGCCAGATGGTCGGGAGAGGAGAGGAGAGGAGGGGAGGGGGCCGGGGCAGCTCGACAGGGCCTGGCGGGGCGAGGTGCTACTAAGTGGTACCAGTCTGAGGTCAAAGGTCACGTGGCGCAGCACTGTGGTGCCTTCAATCACATCCCCTAATGTAAACTGGCCTAAGCCCATGTGGAGCAGGGACGGAGTTTCACTCCGTGTTATGTAATAAAACACGTGCTTCATGTAAGATGAAGAAAAAAGAACAGGGACGCTGTTTTTGCTGAGTCACAAGGATCAGAAGCAGGAGGAGGATGGAGATTAATCTAAGGGGCAGGTTTTATGAAGAGACATATTGAACAAAGTGGTCCCTCTATAAATGAATGAAAAAATATATATGGTCATAGTGAGTGAAGTTTATCTTTGACCCACACAGTGACTTCAGTGACCCTCTTATGTTGCTGCTTGACACCGAAGCCCATTGTGTGATTAAAGGCCAGCTAACCTCATTTACAGAGCACACACACACACACACACACACACACACACGCGCGCGCACGCACACACAGAATGGTGACGCTCTCGTCCTCATATCTTTGTCACAGCGACACAGCAATAAAACCCAGCTCACATTAGAAAATAGGACTCATCCATCACAACCTGTCTGTGCAGCACTGATGCCACAATTATAGGAAATTACTTTTTCAAACTGCCATATGGTGTCTGCGGTGTCTCCTATACTGTGGCCGTGAGACACGGATAACAAGGTCGATGTCCAAATATTAAGAGTTCATGCCAAAATCATAGTTCTTATTGTCTATCTCATCTCTCCGTGCCATTTAAGTGGACGCCCTGAATGTGTTTCCTGTGAGGAGCCGATGTTGAGCTTTCACTGCCCTGCTCCATTTATGGAAATCATCTTGATCAAGTGTGTTCGTGAAGACTAAATTATGAAGCTAATGGTCTGAGTTTACAGATCTGCCTGACTGCGGTGGTGAGAGAAGAAGTCGTGAAAAAGGATTTGACCAGTTGAGGAGGAATCAGTCGATACGAGTTGAGCAGTGATTTGTGGTCTTGTGGTGGCGGCTTCAAACAAACCAGTCTCTAAGAAGCCAAAGTTTCAGCTCATTCCTTTTGAAACTGCAATCGGCCACCGGACAAACGCTGGGCAAGTGGTCCAACTACTTCATACGAGGACGAAGACACAGTGTGGCCATATTATTCCACCTCAGAAAGATGTCCTGGTCAGAGGAAGGGGGTGTGTCTCACCTGTATCAGCATCCAAAAGAACTGACTGAGGTGGAAGTAGTGGGAGAAGAGCGCCAGAGCAGCACAGCTGTCCTCTGAAAACATCCGGCCCCGGAACGCTGACACCAGGAAACAGATCTGGGGGAGGAACACACACGATTACAGAAGTTAAACATGATTAGAAAATGAGCAGAGACAATCCCCATGAACCCCCATGTTAGAGTGGTCGACTTTAGAGCTGAATGGAACACGTTTGAAGTCTGGTTTTGGTCTCGACCAGTCACATGTTTCCTGTGACAACTGCACAGTAGTTGTCAGCTCATTTTTTATTTCATCATTGTTCGGAATTGCGCATAATTAAGGGCGCGGCCTCTTGACTGACACCTGGGACGACCCTACTGTGGGTGATGCGACGGCCCCACGGGCCCACCCACAGCTCTGTGTGTGCCCCGCCTCTTCGCCCGTCTTTGAATGAACTGCCAACTGGGCGGGGGGGTGGGGGAAGTTAGGGTTAGGGTGGGGGGGGGGACTTAAATATTGACGAGATGGCAACGAGTGACTCGTCCACAATTTGCTTCATGAGCACTCTGCAGAAACCTGTAGGTGACGTTGCGAATGCTACGCTCCATCTGTATATATGGTCCATGGTAAATACACATGGTAACGGTTGATGTTGGTTTGTAGACTTGGCTCGGTCTCCTCACAGGTTCATTTGACTCTCGCCGTGCTTTGCAGCGTCTCGTCTGGTGTATACATTTTGAAAGAAGAGAGCAGGATCCATATATCCCTGCTCCCCTTCCTCCCTCCCAAGGAGAGGCATCCTATCCTGCAGACCTGTTACATCACCATGCAGCAAGTCGTGCAGGCGCCAGCCAAAATAAAAACAACAACATTAACAGCACAGATACAATGTGTTCTTTCTCTATCGTCCTACACACACACACACACACACACACAGAAAGAGTAGTACAAATGTGTGGGTATTGCATTTCTGTGGATACCGGAATAAAGGGCACTGCAGGAAACGCCGCCCCAGAGGCTCCCCGTCCTCCATGAGGAGTGAGTGTGTAGAGAGAGAGAGAGAGAGAGAGAGAGGGGGGGGGAGGAGGAGGAGGAGAGTTTCATAGATGGAAATGCACCAAAATTCAATTTGTAACAGGGGGAGTGAGGACTGCGTGGAAAACCCATGAGAGCTGCTGCTCCACCGTCCATCACGGAGCTTCATTAACCTCTGGCACTGACGGGAGTTCAGTGCCACTGCAGCTGGGTGTCTGTTGCATAACCCGCAGCCTGCTGGCCCAGTGCCACAGCCACAGAACAGAGGGGGGGGGGGGGGGGGGGGGAGAGAGAGAGAGAGAGAGAGACAGAGAGACAGAGAGACAGAGAGAGACGAAGAGAGAGAGAGAGAGAGGTTGAATGGAAGTGTAGCTGGAGCTGAGGGACGTGGGCAGACTGGTAACTCTGCGTCTTACTGAGACTTGACATCACGTCTGTTACCCTCCGGAGTACTTTAAGGTGCAGTGTGTACGATTTGAGGACATCTACTGGTGAAGTTGCGTATTGTATCTATCACCTCACCTCTCCCATTCGAGCATACAGGAGAACCAATGGTGGCCTTCAGTTGTCATCAAAGCTCAAAAGATGTTTGCTACGTCCAATCTGGGCTATTGTGAAAACATGGCAGCCCCCATAGGTTGGACCCACTCCTGGTCTAAATATATGTATATATAATTGTCTACGTAATTGTTTGGTTATTCGATTTCTGTCGATAGAAGTGACATGATTTTGTCTGAAATCGTAGGCACTGCACCTTTAAAGTAGCAGCTGGACAGCTTCAAGTGGAAAGAGGAGGTTATACTTGTGGCATCTATGGTGGAGAAGTTGAATGTCACAGCTGAATATCTCACCTTACCTACCAAGCCTCTCACTGGTAACCTTTCACTTTCATTCAAATTGAATTAGTCTTTAGTTTATACTTTCTGGGCTTCTTTGAAAACACTGCAGTGCAACATGGTGGCCTCCATAGAGAGGATTCGCTCCTGATGGAAGTAGTACATTTGGGAAATGATACTCTCAGTGTACTTGTTTTATATACATTTTTTTCCAATAGAAATGAAAATAATTCAACCTGAATGTTACACACTGGACCTTTAAGACAGCACTTTGGCAGCTTTCTTACACCTACACATGCACTTCAATTACTGGTCCCACCCCATGAATTCGGCATACTTGTTCACAGGACAGTCGCTATAGTAACAAGGTAAACAGGTAGGTTGGGCAGTGACATGACCCCTTTTCCCCAAATGCATGGCAACACACACACACAGACACACACACACACACACACACACACAGACTTGCACTTCAATCGTTGTGTGATGGGGTTACTCCCAACTAATAAAGGATTGATATTAAGTGACGTGGCCTTCACATGACACCGTGAATCTGGCCTGATCGAGTGGGGTGATGTCAGCACCGTCACTCCTCAGATATCTTCTCTCCACGGTCGTTTTTCCTCTGACCTACTTTCTTACAGTTTAGAAGAACCCGTCTTAAAAAAAAACCATTCAATAACTATCCTTGGATTTTCCAGCTTTTACCAACAACTTCCCGCCTCCTCGCGTGCGGGCAGAGGAAAACATTGGAACCGTGAGTCACTTTCCCATCCATGGTTCCAAGCCCTGCAGGGAGGGAGTGCGAGGGGATGGCACAGGAAGGAATCTCATGCCCCGGCTGCCTGGAACAGAGCCGGAGTGTGAGGGGAAGCTGTTCAGGTGCCTTATGGGAAGTGAGATCAAGCGGCGGCGGGGACATGTGTGTGTGTGCGTGTGTGTGTGTGTGTGTGTGTGTGTGTGATTGTTTTTGGCAGGGCCTCGTTGGGCCACGGGCACCGTGGGACACGCCATCTATCCTTTTCACAGAAAAGTCAAACAATGGGGAAAGTACCGAGCGGGACGTGTTCGAATAAACTGCAGGGTGGGTGACACACGCTCATGAGCGAGCGCGGCGCAGACGAGCAGGAACAACATGTGGTGGGATGAGTGTATCAGAGCATTAGACACTCCAGCTCCTTTGGCGAGTGCGTGGATTTAGATTAGAATTAGCCGTATGTACAGAACAACACTGATAATACAAGAACACCACAGTGTGAATCCTAACACGGCTCAGCTCCAAGTCATGTGTCCACACGTGTGTGTTATAATGCATTCAGTGACAAAAGCCTTATATCCAGGGGGATGCAACTCAAGCGACTGACCTCTGGTGATGACGCAAACAGATAAAGAGAAATGACCTTGTGGTGAAAGGGGAAAGAAAGGGCCCGAGGGTGCAGCAGTGTGACTGGGCCCCCAACAGATGGGGGTGGGGGGGCTCCCAGATGTGCATGCACCCGAGTGCGATCTGTCCTCCATTGTCCGGAGCTACAGAGACGGAGGAACCGGGAGAACTCGCTGACTCAACAGGTAACAGGGCGGCTGCCTGCGAGGTTATTATTCGAGCAGAGAGCGTCTCGATGCCAGCTGCCTTTTCAATAGATCCAAAAATAGACACACACACACACACACACACACGCACACACACACACAATATAGACAGACAGACAAACAGACAGGTGAACACACATTTCCTCTGTGGGCCTCGACTTGCCCTTTGTATCACTTTGGTGCCTGTTGTATAACTCTATTGTTCCTGCTGATTAAAGAGTCTGGTTAATATGACATACTTCATGTTGAGTCCAGTTGACACACACACACACACACACACAATGTCACAGAAATGACCCACCTAGTTTCATATTTGACTTTGCAAAGATACAGAAATCACTCACTTTTGCTTTTAATCTAGCGCAGGAGTGTCAAACATACAGCCTGTGGGCCAAAGCTGGCTCGACAGGGAGTCCGGTCCAGCCCACTAGAGGACTTGGCAAAGTGTAAACATTACGGAAAAGACATCAACTGCAACGATTGAAGTCAAGGAGTATGATTAAACAGTGAAATGATGAGAGAGAGAGAGAGAGAGAGAGAGAGAGAGAGAGAGGGTGGAGTCAGGATCAAATGTGGAAGAGAATAAATCCTCCGTTTGTTTCCATCAAAATACCATCATCAGCTTTCGATTGGATGACATGAAAGAAAATGCTCCCAAATCTAACAGGTATCAGACTGCAGGAGGTGGTTCACACCAGCAAGGTACAAGTTTGTGCAGCAAATTATTGGGACTTCACTTATCATCACTCTGGATCAAAAATGCACACACACACACACACACACACACACACACACACACACACACACACACACACACGAACTAACACCCACTGACGTCCAGCTAAGGCTCAGTGTAAACACTGCAGTTTCCATTATCTGGACAGTGTGTAGTCTGGAGAAGTTTAATTGGACTGGAAACACTCCAACAGTCGCAGGAGACGAGAGAGGAGCCTTTAAACAAACACAGGAAACCTCACTTCCTCTGGGACGAGCATCGCTAACAGCAGTGAAGGTTAATGTCACGGCTAAATGTGGCGGGATGTGTGTAAATTTGGGGTCCGGAGGTTGAAAAGGTTCATTAAGCAGGAACAGCAGCGCTGAGGTTACTACCTGCTACTATTGTCAGTCCGGACTAAGGCCCTGAACCAGGAGGAGGAGGAGGAAATGGATGTCCTCTGGATATAAAAAGGACATTCTGAAAATGTTCACGTTTCATGATCTTTTTACAAAACGTTATGGGCCGGATCCGACTTTCTGACGGGCCGGTTTTGGCCCGTGGGCCGTATGTTTGACAACCCTGCCTTCGACAGTCACTTGAGGCAGAACAGGACAAGAAGAAAAGTGGAATGTGGACACAGTCAGTCAGTCAGTCAGTCAGTCAGTCACTGACAGATCCACCAGGGCAGGTGTCAGTGATTGCTCACTTAACCAACACCGACATGCAAACCCTAAAGGCATGAAGCGGGACAGAGCACCTGCCTCTCAGCACCATGTCGGCTGAGAGGCTGATCCACAACATCCAGGGAGAAATCGGACCCAAAATCCTGAAGAGCTAAATCTGTATCGAGGTCGCACTCTGTGGGTTTTTGGGAAGAAATCGCCAAGTCAGCAGCACAAACACGTAACGAGAGTGTGATTGGATACGGGCCTTTGTGCAGGGCCGGGGTCAGCTAAGTAGATTTGGAGGTCACGGTTACAACGGCGCCCATTGTTTGCTCCATAGAGACAAGGGGCACAGGTACGTGCAGTGACGACGAGCTGCCACAGGGTCGGATTATGGGATGAGGAGGAGGAGGATGTGGAGTTTATCGGAGCGATATCTTGCTCCTTGTCCTCCCTTTGTCCCCGAGCATCCTCCTCGTTTGAATAAGTCACTCGGAGTCGACCTGTCTAGACCCTGAGGCTCACGCTCATTCAAAGCAGAGGCGGAGGGGCGGAGCTCCACGGCAACATCTGGTCAGGGAGGAAACACCGAGAGGATTCGATTAACTTCTAACCGTGTTATGTCACCAATGCAGATCAGGACTCCATCACTCACGTGCCACCAGAGCACCCGGGGAGCAGCGCTGGAGCCAATGAGGGAAGGGAATCTCGACGGAGAGAGAGATTTCTCATTGTCAGTGGAATTTGTTTCACATTTTCAAGTGATGTAAAGGCTGTTGAATATGTCTTTAACACCTACACTTCATTCAATAGCTCTGTAATATTCAAATAGCTGTGTTTGACTGTATAGTTCATATTTCCTTTGCATTGTTTTTCACATGCTGCCGTTAATGCTGCCTTCACTTTGAGTTATTTTGAATGTGTTTTTACATTACACACAGCGCATCACTGTGGACAGCAGAGTACAGTAGTCATTTTCTTTGATAGTTTACATTTGTACTGTCTTTTTATACTGCCTCTCAAAACTGCCTTCATTTTGTAATGTTATTGTTTTATTTTTTTGAGTGGCATTCACATGTGGACACTTTGAATCTTGAAAGGACGTGATGTTAAGCAGGGGATACTGTACTAATACTTGGCTACAATGTGTAACTGCATCATTGGATGCTTCTGTATCCTTTTATACGTTTCAGTGCAGGAGAGGCCATAAAACAAATCAAGTCAGAGACAAAGTAGACAGACAGTTCAGGCTGAGCTGCAACTTCAATTACTTCTCTCAAAGTCCAGAGTCTCCCAGTCTTTTGCTTCTCAGCTGCTGATTGTCAAATCAAATCTGAAGTTTTTAGATCTCTTGCTTCCCCCCGGAGATTTCTTCTTCTTCTTCTTCTTCTTCTTCTCCACATAAAAGCCGTAACCTCGCTTTGATAAGGACGCAGCGTCAGACACAAACAACAAAACCCTCGCTCTGCAGTGGTAAATGATTCAGAGGCGGAGCATCAAACGCATAAAAGCCGAATAAACGCATCACGGAGGGAAATGACAGAACGCAGAAGCGATCAGAAGATGCATTAGAGAGA
Source organism: Chascanopsetta lugubris (assembly GCA_016785325.1). Taxonomy (NCBI): domain Eukaryota; kingdom Metazoa; phylum Chordata; class Actinopteri; order Pleuronectiformes; family Bothidae; genus Chascanopsetta; species Chascanopsetta lugubris. The sequence goes on along the minus strand of JAFBJT010012487.1, from coordinate 1,036 downwards.
AATCAAATTGAATATATGTGGAGCAGAGACTGGGCAGCACCACACGGACCTGCACTCCACGGGGAGGCAAAACACAGTAAGTTCTGCTGCTGCTGCTGCTGCTGCTGCTGCTGATCAATACACAGCCCCCCCGCCCCCCTCCATCCTGTGAGTTGATGCTGAGGAAGCTGAGAGAGAACCACTGTGGCTAAAAATAGCATCGGCCTGATGCATTACATCACTGCGGGAGCGGGGCATTGGCTGTCTGCCTGCCAGACTCTCCATCCAGACCCATGTCCAAAACACCTCACCTCCAATCCCCTCCTCCCTCCTCCCCTCGTCCCATCTCTTCCTTCCTTCCCTCTGGAGCCCCTCAACTCCTCATCGCCCCCGCCTCCTCCCCCTCCCCCTCCCCCCCTTCTCATTCACCTCCCCCCCCTTCCCGCTAACAGCTACCGGTCTGATCTAGCTGGTTCCAGCCTCAGCCTGCGCCCTGGGTGTTTCCTCCCTTGCCTTTGTTTGGGAGAGGAGATAAAGAGGAGAAAGAAAGGAGAAATACGAGATTTCTATTCATTCACCCGTTCTCATCACTCTCTCAGCCTCGGAGTGAGAGAGAGAGAGCCCCTTCGCCCCTCTCATCTCCGTCTCGCCGACTCTCCGGAGAGTCTTGACATTTACAATCACACATTTCTACACCTCCGACGGTGCGTGCCGTGCCTCCCATACGCCAACTGCTTCAGGTTCTCCTACTGTGAGCAGGCAGCGCTCACGTGCTGCTGCCTCTGAAAGGCAATGTGCCGTTTATGTGCAGGAGCACACGGGACAGCCAGCAGCACGGAACAGGGTCACATGGGGCTCGCTGATAGCTGGGTTAGTAGGGCAGTGGGGGGTGCGGGGGCGGGGGGTTGGTGGCACAAGAATGCGATCCCATGTTCACCGACATGTGCAGTTGTAAAAATTAAAAATAAATAAAGACACACGACCAATGATGGAATGATGGAACACCTAAATCTTTTTAAAAAAAAGGAGCAGTGTGTAAGAATTCGGTCCATTTTTG
>JAFBJT010012447.1:16197-25792 GCA_016785325.1 Chascanopsetta lugubris | reverse complement strand
AATGTACTATCCTCTGGAATCATTAAAGGTCCAGTGCTTGAGATTTGGTGACCTCGAGAGGTGAAGTTGCATGTTGTATCCATCTCCTCAGCCTCACCCTTCTGAACATGGAGGAGAACCTATGGTCGACTTCAGTTGTCATTAAAACTCAAGAGATGTTTAGTATGTCCACTTTTACTACTGTAAAAACATGGCGGCCCCCATAGAGAGGACCCACTCCTCATGTAAATATACATTAATGGGCTCATTTAAGGGTAATGTTAAAAAAATTGGTAGTTTTGAAGAGGACTGAAGTTGTTTAAGAAATGTATGCAAAAAAAGGTTTGAAAAGAAATATGAATCTGTTCAATTTTTAAAGAGTTTTTTTGGAAGCAGACATTTTTGTCCTTATCGACTGAAGAGGGTAGTAAATTAAAGTGACATCTGAGGGTAAAGTTAAATAATATTATTCATTCATTCTTTTCAGTGTCATAACCAGCATCAATGGCGTCGTAAGCATCACACCAATGAAGAATGCTAAGACCTTTGTTAATGGGAACCTAATCTCAGAGTCCACTGTGCTGCATCATGTAAGTAGGTCATGGAAACACATGGAATTTGTCCACTCCCTGTTATCAATGTAATTCATCCTTCCTGTGTATCTGTGTACGCTGCCTCCAGGGCGATAGGGTGATTCTGGGCGGAGATCACTACTTTCGCTTCAACCATCCAGCCGAGGTGCAGTGTGGGAAGCGGGTGTCGTGCTGGACTGGTGCGGGAGGTGGCCAGAAAGATTTTGAATTTGCCAAAAATGAACTGGTGGCGGCTCAAAGAGCTCAGTGAGTCAAAGTATCAGTATTGAAAAAAAATCCCACGTAAAGCAGCACATACCCCATAATCCATCTTTGTATGTCTTAGGCTGGAGGCAGAAATAGAAGAAGCCCACCTGAAAGCCAAAGAGGAGATGATGCAGGGGATCCAGATGGCCAAGGAGGTGGCTCAGAAGGAGCTGTCTGACCAGAGGGCGCTTTATGAACATAAGATCCACGTCTTGGAGAAAGAGCTGGTACACAAAATGTCTTTTTCTCATTGTTTTGTTGGGCTCAGGACTTCAAATGTTTGCAGAACATGAATCAATTCCAGTGACATCAAATAAATCAGATTCTTTTGGTGTATCGATTTACAACACCAATAGATGCCCAAAGTTTTTTTTTTAATCAAAATAAAAACTTAGCATGAATACAAACATGTTAAAAACATAATTTTGACTGATACTGTTGTGATTGTTAATATTGAGTCATGTCAAAATGTAATTCGTTCAGAACGAGGAGGGCGCACGGAAACGTCAACAGGAATTAGACCAGCGGAGCATGGCGAGCCAGATGGCGGAGCTGAAAATCGCCAAGCTGGAGCTGGAACAGGAAGTGGACTCTCACAAGAAGCGGCTCCGCCTGCACATGGAGACTCAGGTGAGGACACTGAAGGAGCTGCACCTGGGGGTGTTTACCTCCTCACCTCACTTGATCATTAGAAGTTAACTAGGACACTGGACAGAATTTGTTCCACGGGGGGAAAAGATTTTTATGTATGGGTCGGATAATTATGTATAAACCGACTAGATAAGAAAATATCAGGTGATTACCGTAATTTCCAGACTATAAATCGGACTTTTTTTCATAGTTTGGCTGATCCTTCGACTTATAGTCAGGTTGGACTTATACATAAAAATATTTATCACTTTATCACTGAGTGCATCACCTCCAATGCATTTCTGCAATCGTGAGTCCTTACTGACCCCCCAGGGGCGAACGGAGCATATTTATATCGAGCCAGTCCTATCATACGATCAAAAGCGACTTATTGTCGACATATATATGTTATTTTCCTCTTTTTGACGCATTTTTTGACTGACGCGACTTATAGTCCGGAAAATACCGTAGTTGGATAATTATCACATCATTTTCAGATGTGTCTATTCCACATTTGTACTATTTCTTTTCGCGTATTCAAATAATTGTTTAATGGAATCGAAATAAAGAAAATAATAGATAGATGAATCAATTACAAAAATAATCGATTGCTGCTGCTCTACTCACAACATGGCCTGAAGTGAACCATCCAGACTGGAGTTTCTGTGGAACTTCAGTGTCGGAGAGAGACGAAGCAACAGATCTTGATCCCCAGACGTCACTCAAGAGGAAATATTATTCCAGTAACTGTAAATGACATCACATCCTAAATTAGCTCATTCTCATGTTTCCTGATGATGTGAAATAAGAATAACAAGCACAAATATAGGTGCTGACACTCTGGTTTTATCCTTAACTGGTGGATCATGTGGGTTGTATTATAGCTTTGGCATCAGGCACCGTGTTTTGGCTCAGCTGGTTGTTAATGGTCTGTACGTTTCCATGAATCCCTCCAGGCGATGGAGGAACACCGCGTGAGTCAAGTCAAGATTGTCGAGGCCTTGGAGGCGGAGAAGAGGAAGATTGGGAGAGAGCTGGAGGAGATGCAGCAGAGAAGAGCTTTCAGGGAGAACCACACTCTGAGAAATGGTGAGATCTTTCAAGTCACAATGATGAAATGGAGTTAGGACCATAGACTGTAGATCAAGATGGACATATCCCTCCACACAGATCCCTAACTATCTTCAGAGCTAGATGATTTAACAGTTAACATTTAACAACTGTTTGTGTGTGTGTGTGTGTGTGTGTATGTGTGTGTGATATCTCTCTATTCCAGTCTTACCTCCTTGGGATGACATGAAGATGTCCTTGATGATTGAGGAAGCCAATAAGATCAGTGGCAAACTGAGAAAACACACCGTTTTCAGCAGGTAACATCTTTCCATCCTTTTAATCCATTGACTGCGCTCTTATTTTTTTACAGCACACTGTCACTGTCATTGTAATATTATTTAAAAGGCTTTATTTACTCTCCTTCGTTATAGACACGAAAGCTCCGACAAGGAGAATCAAGACCCAGGTGGTTTGCCACAGGTGCGAGTTCAGAACACAAAGCTGGGGATTTCCACTTTCTGGAGTCTGGACAAGTTCCAAAACAACATGGCCGCCATGAGGGAACTTGAACAGGTTAGTGTCACATCAGTGCTGTACTTTAATGTTCATATGTTTACGATGCCGCACCAAGAAAGAAAGAAAGAAAGTCCTTTTGTTTATATTTTTCCAAAGATCACAAATATTGTAATGTAATGGTTCAACTCTTCCCTCTAAAGGCACGTTGTGCAGTGTTTTTTTTCAAATCCATACATTATGTTATATTACGTTACAATGCAATCCATTCATTTAGCAGATGCTTGCAGCCTGCAACACTAGCTTTAGTACAAGGGAACTTACAAAGAATGACTGCTAACCCCATAGTGCAATGGTAAAGTTGCAGTGTGTAAAATGTTGGTCATTTTTGTCACTTCTGAAAAATTTTACAAAACAGTTGGTGTTTTTTTCATTTACTCTTAAATGAGCCCATTAATGTATATTTACATGTGGAGTGGGTCCTCTCTATGGAGGCTGCCATGTTTTTATAGTAGTAAAAGTGGACGTACAAAACCTCTATTGAGTTTGAATGACAACTGAAGTCTAGATGTCACCAAATCTTACACACTGCAACTTTTAGTGGATGCTATTTTTAGTTTGTAAAAATCTAACACGGAAGACTCACAATGATGAAGAATATGCAATAAGCAAACTCAACAAAAAACCCAAGTACTAAATAATCTATGTACTTAATCTGACCAATGTTTTGATCATCTAATAATGGATGCTGGCATCTGTCTCTCACTGTGCATATTCACTCTGACATCACTTCAAGTGCAATAGCCAATTTCCCAGATGTTTGACTTAATTTACAGTGCAGATTGGATGGTTTCATGCCCAACAGAGGGAGGCGGCTTCCTTTGCCGTGCTTTTCTCATTAAGTTGTGTAAATGAGAGCGGGCCTGTCAGCTCCGCTTTATCCCCCACAGGGGGATTCCACCTCCAAAGATGACGATGTGTTTTATGACCCTGATGATGAGTGGGACCAAGATATATCGGCCTCCTCTGCCTCCACCTCGTCGTTATCACGCCGAAGGTAATTATCCAACCCTGTCTCCCTGCCTCCCATCCTTCAGCCAGGCACTTTAGCACTATATTATGCATTTACAAACACACAGATCAGGCATAACATTATGACCACTGACAGGTGAAGTGAACCTGGCCCCTGGGATATACTGTATGAGGTGACAAGTGAATATTTTGTCCTCAGAGTTGATGGGGAAAATGTGCAAGCATAATGATGTGAGTGAGTTTGAGAAAGGCCCAACTGTGATGTCTAGACGACTGGGTCAGTGTTCCCGGTTTTATCTGTTCTATCTGATGCCCCTTTTCCACCAAACTGCTTCCAGTGCCAGACCGGAGTCTGTGCACCGGTTCTTTGTGTTTCCACTGCCTGAGCGCCGACTCTGGCTCTCAAAACTGGTTCCAAACCAGGCACCAAGTCGTCGCTGGTCTACAGCCAGGAACCGATAAGTCAGAAGTTAGGGGGCGAGGTTACTGTGACCAACATTATCTGCACAAACAGGGCAGAGGGGCAATCTAAAAAATAGATAAATAAATAAAAATAAAAACTCCCTATTTAAAGGTGCAGTGTGTAAGATTTTGGTCAATTTTTGTCACTTCCATCTCACAAAGTAATTATATACAGGCATTTTTACAAATGTATAATCACCCCAAAGTATAACTTACTTTGTGCATAACCCTAAAATGAGGGTTATCAGGGTTATCAGGGCTGCGCCATCGTACCACAATCTCTTTTTTCATTTACATTAATTTGCCACCTTCAGACTATTCCCTCTTAATTCCAAAAGGGTTTAGAGAAGCAAAGGCCACTGAGGCTCCCTGTGGTTCTCACTCTACAGCACATAACCCAAACACACACACACACACAGACACACACACTTGCGCACAGAACATGTGATTCATTCGCAGCTGCACCATTTTCCCCCTCATATTGTAGTTTGACTTGGAGCAGCAGCCAAATCAAACATTACATGTCTTTTCTTCCTTGTACATTTCTTTACTGAACCTTCCAACATAACTAATCTTTTTTTTTTTTTACATTTTCCTACAGAATAAAAAAAATGCATTATCCTTTTCATAATGTTATAGCTAATGTGGTCAGAATTTACACTTGTAATGCCCCCCCCCTGCATGATAATTGTGAAGATATATTCATTTATATTTGCATAAATGGAATATTAAAGGTGTAGTGTTTAAAATTTTGGTCATTTTTGTCACTTCTAAAAATATTACAAAACAATAACATACTGACATTTTCATGAATTTATAATCACCTAAATGTTTTATTTTTAATACATTAACCTCAAATGAGCCCATTAATCTATATTTACATGAGGAGCAGGTCCTCTCTATGGGGGCCGCCATGTTTTTACAGTAGTAAAAGTGGACGTTCTAAACGTCCACTTGAGTTTTAATGACAACTGAAGTTTACCGTAGGGGGTGAGGTGATGGATACAACATGCAACTTCACCTCTAGATGTCACCAAATCTTACACACAGCACCTTTAATTTTCTTTACCATAAAATACCTTACCATAAATGTTTTATTTTATTTTACTTATTATATTTACATCCGCAGCTGATCCTCTCTCTGTCTGCCACCTAGCCCCTCTATTTCGGTTCTGAATAGACAAACTATAGTTCTTTTGACCTTTTAGCAGCATTTAAACTATATATTATACAATGTCCTTGGGATTTAACGATTGAATAACAGTTGATTGTAAGTGTATTGGAGCATCAACTCTCCTTCTAAATAAACCGTCACATGCCTCACAGAGCTCCTTCCTAACTAAGTATCACATGGACTGCTGTGATCCAAACACTGGAAGGATCAGCTGTTATAGCTGCTTTAGTGTCTGTTGTATCCATCACCTCACCCTCACCCTTCTGAACATGCAGGAGAACCTATGGTCGACTTCAGTTGCCATTAAAACAAGTATGTCCACTCTAGGCTACTTTAAAAACATGGCGGCCCCCATTGAGAGGACCCACTCCTGATGTAAATATACATTAATGGGCTCATTTAAGGGTAATGGGGAAAAATAAGACGTTCAGGTGATTTTAAATTCCTGAAAATATCAGTGTACAATTGTTTTGTAATATTTTTTACAGTGACAAAAATGACAGAAATCTTACACGCTGCACTTTTTAAGGATTTTTATTGGCTTTTGAAAGTCTCTAGATCCGAGTGAGACATCAACAGTGTTTATAATCTGCCTTTTTTGGGTTTCAGGAGTCGGAGCATGTTGAAGAGCAGAAGAATCTCAGGTCGTCTCTACGAGATCCGTGTTCATCCCATTCAGAGCCTCCACAATGGTTCCGCCTGCACTGGTTAGGAACAATAACTTCAATATATGAAATAATTTATAAATACATTCTCTAATTTGGACTAAATGAGCACTACATGGAAATGATTTTATTTCATCATGCCATCATTTGATTTCTTCTTAGGGCTGATGGGTGTGACCAAACCTTCAAGTCATTCCAGTAGCTCACACTCTGCCCTGTCCAGCATCTGCAAGGAGCTGATTGGTCAGTCACTGGCACGCTTGCGTGGTTGGAGCGTGAAGGAGGCGAGCATGGCGGACAGGTTGGCGTCTGACCTGAACTTGGTCAATGAGGCGGTTGAAGCCATATCTCAGCTCTACGACAGTCTGGAAGACGAGAGTCAGGAGAACGGTGAGAGTCGCTCACATATTATTCCAATTCTTCTTTCTCTCAGGCAGAGGTGTCAAACTCATTTTCACCGAGGGCCACATCAGCATTATGGTTGGTCTCGAGGGGCCGTTTTTAATCGTGGGACTAAAGAACCCTTCAGAGCGCGCCTGTTTTAGGCGCATATGTGCGAGCGATTGACCGATTATCGGTCCGACTGATTATCGGCGCCGATATATACGCACAGGCATAATAAATTCATATATAGTTGAGAAAGCTAGCTTTCAAAACATTTTACACCAACTGGAGACAAAATGTGATCTCCTCTCAAGACATAAAGAACAGTAATATGACCTTATGGCAGATATATATTAATATAGTTGCATGAACATAAAGAGTTACTTGTTATGTATTAACATTGTGAAAGTAGAGGTCAAATTTTGGGCAAACCCTCGGACAGATTTGACCTCACTCTTTCTGTTTTGAATCTGTGGCAATCAATGTGGCAATCTATACTTAGTCTGCGCATCATGTCAATTTCCAGAGGAGTCAACTTGGTGTAGCCAACAAGTTGACTGGTGCTCTTCACTTTTTATAGGTGTGCGCCTACATTTTAAAACGTTAGTCAGGAGGGCTACTAAATGTGATTACCACCTAACATATCGCAAAACGACTGTCTTCTTACTTGATTATTATTTATGAATCTATTATTTATTTAAAGGTGCAGTGTGTAAGATTTTCATCTTTTTTGTCACTTCCAAAAAAATGCAACAAAAAAATGACATTTTTCTTTATCACCTAAAAGTATATATTTTTTCTATTACCCTTAAAGGTGCAGTGTGTAAGATTTGGTGACATCTAGTGGCGAACTTGAATGTTGTATCTATCATCTCACACTTCTGAACATGCAGGAGAACCCATGGTCGACTTCAGCTGTCATTAAAACTCAAAAGGTGTTTAGTACGTCCACTTACTCGGGGCTACTGTAAAAACATGGCGGCCCCCATAGAGTGGACCCACTCCTCATGTAAATATACATCAAGGGGCTCATTTAAGGTTAATGGAGAAAAAAAATACATTTAGGTGATTATAAATTCATGAACATGTAAAATATATCATATTTCTTCCTCCCAATGACCACAATCGTACACACTGCGCCTTTAAATGAGCCCGTTAACTTACATTTATTTATTGTGAAGATGTCATCACCTGCTCTTCTCTACTCTGCAGTGTTTGTGTGTAACCTGGTGGCCCAGACTCAGCTGGTTAAAGCCACCTCAGCTTTGGAGAGCGCGGCCTTTGCGACCGCGCAGTGGCTGCTCGGCGTCCAACCCTTCTCCGGCTTCCTCTACTCCGTTGCAGAGGAGCTGAAGAGCCAGGTGAAGAAGATGGGAGGACTCTTCCAGCTGCTCATTCAGGTCAACACCGAAATGACTACGTGCAGTGACATACGATGCTTTTCGCCGTACATGCAACGTATAAATGAGCAGGATTGCAGGTGAAAAATGATTTTCACTTTAGCGTGGTTTGGACGGAGGCGTCTCATCAAAATGCAGAGCATTGATTGACGGGTCTCAGCTCTGAGCTGTTTGAGCTCCGTCTATGGAAATGGCCAAGCGGAGGGAATTCTCATCCTTGAGCCCCAAACAGAACATGAATATATGAAACCTAAATCTAAACTCCTTACCAGCCTCTGCACCGGAACACAGCCCCCCCCCACCCCACCCCCATTCCTCACACACAGATTTTTCACATTCTGTAATATTTTTGATTTATTTACCAAAACCCTTCTGCCTGGTTGGGCCACTTTGTCAGTTTGCTTGCATTCATTCACCGTTAAACCAATTTGAATCCAGGCCTTATTTTATTTTATTTTTTTTTAAAGCTAGCTTGATTTGTACTGAAATGTCTCCCCCATGCAGGGCTGTGAATCGGAGATCACATCCATGGTGACTGAGGCACGGAGGAAAAGCAGCCAGTGCCTGGATGCAGCGCTGCTCGCACTGGGCCACCTAGCGGCGATTACATGCACGCCGCTCAATGCTATGGAGCTGGGTGCCCAGGCCGCAGGCAAGGTAACGCCACCATTAATACCTTATCTCCGGCAAAGGCTTTGGGGTTCACTATAATCAAGCCCCAGCTCCACAGTGTTTGAGAATGTATTAATAGTTGTGTGGGAGTCAGCGTGAGGGAGACATTAGCAGGTGGTGGTTTTTATCGTATCCGCCCATGTTTGCACATTGATACTTTTCGTTTTGACTTTAACAACAAAGACAGAAATTTGCTTTCAGATGAGTTCAGATTCCGTTTTCTGGGAAATGTAGTTTAAAATCACTCCATAATGATTATTGATCTCTAAAGATGGAACAACAATATTGATGGATAAATTGAGCAGCAAGATATACGATATAATTAGAGGCATAACATTTCCATATTCATTTTTTATTTTTTATTTTTGTTCTCATTACCGTACCCTTAAAGTTGTGTTCAATTTCAGTCATTTTGTTACTTCTTAAAATATTACAAAACATTTACAGACAGACATTTTAATAACTCATAATCACCTAAATGTGTATATTTTTCCATTACCCTTAAATGAGCCCATTGATGTATATTGCATGAGGAGCGGGTCCTCTCTCCGGGGGCCGCCATGTTTTCACAGTAGCCCAGAGCGGACTTCCTAAAACATCTTTTGAGTTTTAAAAACAGGTCTACTATAGGTTCTCCTTCATGCTTGAAGGGGTGAGGTGATGGATACAACATGCATCTTCAACACTAGTCACCAGATCTCACACACTGCAGCTTTAGATATTCAGTCTGGACAATTTCTGATTTCTATTATGTCATGGCATTTTTTTCAGCATTCGATGACCACATGTGTT
>JAFBJT010012447.1:8697-11197 GCA_016785325.1 Chascanopsetta lugubris | reverse complement strand
TGACATTATTGCATAGTATTTGCTCCTTCTCAAGAAACTCAAATGCAGTTTGTGATTAAAAAAAACTTAAACAGAATTTGAAATTTTTGTTGATACCAACTAATTACAAAATATACATTTTATACTTTGCAGACCAGATCTTGTTCAACTCATCTGATGCAGAGAACTCAACACTGCAGCTCCATCATCTGGAGAATGTGGTTTTCTGAACAATCAATTATCCGGATGCTGCCGTTTCTTCTCGCCTCTAATCCCAGGGAGCAGGTTTGTGTCCTGTTCACCGTGATAATGGACCTTTGTTTAGACAGGGCAGGCCTCCATTGTGCTTTGTTTATTGCCAGAGATGTGGTAGCAGATGATTTGCACATGGTGGGCCTGAATCTGATCCAGGGCAGAATCACACACGGGAAACTGAAGCATTTTGACTCGATGCCACCATCAGCTCTATACTCTGCAAGTATTGAATATTAATATATGATGCATATGAAGAAATTTGTTGTGGATCCATTTCACTGTAGTGACGAGGTATGTAGGCCCCACAGACAGCATTCAAATCATGACGGATTTATTCTTATTATTATCAGCACAATAATCGACTGGGGTGAGGTCCGACTTTACTCTGCACTTCAACACGAGAAGGCTCCAGGAGTCAAACTCATTTTCACAGATGCCACATCAGCATTATGGTTGCTGTCAAGGAGCGGGTTCAAGTTGTGGGACTAAATGTGATTACTGCCTAACACACTGTAAAATAACTCTTCATATCTGATTATCATTTATTCAAGTTACCGATACTGTATTTGCATTTACCCGTAATTTCCGGACTATAAGCCGTGACCTTTTTCTCACGCTTTGAACCCTGCGGTTTATCCGACGATGCGGCTGATGTATAGATTGTTACGGTGAGCTTTGTACCGCCAGTAGGTTTTTTGCCTGGTCACAGCGGACCAATGAAATTACCGAACGGGTCACAGTGGACCAATGAAACGGTTCGAATTAGCGGTAAATCAAATTCACGCGCACTAAATTCTTCGGATCAGTTATTTTGGGCCTCATCACGGAGAATCCACGAAGAAATGCATGTGACGCAGCTTTTCAATGAAAAGCAATGGATCTCGCTGTCGGAGAAGGAAATAGAGCTGCTGCGCGTAAGCTTGGCATCAACGAATCGACGGTGGGACGTTGGAGACGGCAGCGTGAAGAACTGACTCGATGCAAAAAGACGACAAAAGCTTTTAGAGGAAATAAAAGCAGACGGCCCGAACTCGGAAAGGTTCTTGAGGACTGGGTGAACGTACAGAGAGCAGATGGCCGAGGCGTTTCCACCGCGCAGATCAGAATGAAAGCCAAAACAATCGCCACCCAAAAGAAGATAGAAGATTTTAAAGGTGGACCATCGTGGTGTCTCAGATTTATGAGGCGAAAAGGCTCGTCCATCAGGGCAGGGACTAGTTTGTGTCAGCAGCTCCCTCCCAACTACGAGGAAAAACGGACCCGCGTCCGCAAATTCATTCAAACAAAGAGCCGAGAATTCCATCGGACCAGACGACATCATGAATATGGATGAAGTACCTTTGACGTTCGACCTGCCTCTCGCTCGGACTGTTAACAAGAAAGGTGAATTGTCCATCACGCTGAAAACAAGCGGCCATGAGAGAACGCACTTCACTCGTGTTCTGAGCTGCACGGCTTCCGCAAAAATGCTGACGATGCCAAACGAAAAACTCCCGAAAGAAATCGCCGTGAAAGTCGACAAGAAAGGGTGGATGATAGAAATCCTGATGAAGGAATGGCTGACACTGCGCCACGCCAAGCGCCCGGGAGGATTTTTTCACAGGACAAAAGCACTGCTCCTTCTGGACGGCGTGAGAGCCCATGTTACAGACCATGAAGAGGACAAAGTCAATTCCAGCTGTGATTCCTGGGGGCACGGCGAAGTTTTTGCAGCCGCTAGACATCAGTGTGAATGGTGCATTTAAAGTGGCGCCCCGAGTTGAGTGGGAGACTTGGATGACGAGCGGCGAGAAATCATTCACTCAAACTGGCCGCATGCGAAGAGCAGCTTTTGCTGAAGTCTGCCAGTGGATCCTGGAGTAGTGTCAACAAATCCTCGACCACCGACGGGTTTCGAAAGGCGTGACTGCCGCGCGGTGAAGAGGACAACGCGAGCTCGAGCGCAAATTTGCCCCGAGACGAAAGCGATGTTGAGATCGACAACGAAAGAAAGACGGAGAAAGCGCGTGACGAAGAAATTCTGAGGCTGTTCCACTCCGACGCTGAAGAAGACGACTCCAGTGGGTTTGGTTCATCAGCCACGTTACTGCTGTGTTGCTGCACTGTTTGGAAAAAAATGATTTATTCAATAAAAAGCTTTTAAAAATCTGTGTGAATATCACTTGTTACAACATGGACACCTGCGGCTCTTTGTCAGGTGCGGCTTATGTGTGTATAAAAACAGAAATTATTTTAAATTTAGTGGGTGCGGCTTACATTCAGGTGC
>JAFBJT010012445.1:50145-60459 GCA_016785325.1 Chascanopsetta lugubris | reverse complement strand
GATATGAATTCTCAGACTTTACCAAAACTAAAGGGATTTTAATGTTATAGCAGATATATGCAGAAACTCTCACCAAATCTGTTGTGTGTCTGAAGACTGTTAGTGAAACTTCAACATGGAGAATCATGTCTGGTATATTTCCTCCTGTTTTCCACCTCAGACCCTGTGGACATTGGTTTGGTCCTTGAAGTGCGTATCCCAGTCTCCAGTCTGTCTCTAGCTGCTATTGAAACTGTCAGGAGAGTTCTGAAAAGCTTCAGCTTCCCCATCACTGTCAATCAGTCTGTAAATATAACAGCAGTGAATCTGACCACAGGTGAGAACTTGTTTGTGTCATGACGTGAATTAAAGTTCATCAAAGAGACTGATATTCAGTGACATTATATTTTCTTATTTCTTGGACAGTGTGCATTCCAAACCCATCTGGACTTCAGCAGTGTCAGTGTGAGGAGACGTTTGCCTGGTCATGTGACAAATGTACCACCTATAGTGCGTGCACTAACACCAGCACACACAACGACACCAGATGTAGATGTATAAATGGACTTCCCTCGAATGGATCCTTTTGTCAACCAATCACAAGTAAGCACTGCTGTTCTATAGATGTGTATAAAACAGTGATGTAATCAGGGGAAAGTAATCACCAATGAATAGCCTCATATGTTGGTCAATGGTTATATTTAAAGATGGATGAAGGGAGAATTCCTTGAAAATGAAGCCAAAGCTTCTCGATCACCTCCCATTGACTTCCTCAAAGTATTTTTCTTAGTTAATCATTTTTTATTCTAAAAGAGAAACAATAAAAAAAAAAAAACAAGAGTCATGATTGAATGCTGAGTCATGATTGTTTTACTCATCAACGAGCCTTTACTACTACTCACCCATATATGGTTGGAGTTGTGTTACATCATCGGTTAAATATCAGCTTGCGGTCATGTAAGGTGAAATACATCATAATCACTTTTTTGTATGTAAACTGTGGTGAACTTGCTGTATGTCTCATCTTGCTCGGCAGGTATCTCCCCATGTCCAACCCCAACTCCTGGTATGAAGCAGTCTTTCTTTTATTATGTATATTTTTGTATATCTTGATGCTAAGGCCTGCTCACACATGTTTTCAGAAACCACTCCCACATCAACAACAGCAACAACACTTACGACAACTCCCCCACCAACTTCTACGACCCCTACAACGACCCCTACAACGACCCCTACAACGACCCCTACAACGACCCCTACAACGACGTCTACAACGACGTCTACAACGACGTCTACAACGACCCCTACAACGACGTCTACAACGACGTCTACAACGACGTCTACAACGACCCCTACAACGACGTCTACAACGACGTCTACAACGACGTCTACAACGACGTCTACAACGACCCCTACAACGATGTCTACAACGATGTCTACAACGATGTCTACAATGCCTACAACAAATCCTTCAATAACACCTAGAGGTAATACGTATGTACTGCATCACATTAAAACAGTTGTGGATTTTGGAGGTGCTGTTAGTCATAAGTTCATCTTTCAGTTGAAGAGGCTTCCATGGCGATTACCATGGACCTGAACTATGATCCTGCCTTCAACGACGTCGGCAACAAAGTATATCAAGATGTAAACAATGCTGTGAGTTGTATTGTATCATCTTCATGCACTAACTTTCTTAGGTTTAAATCATACTTCAAGGTAACAGACTTTGTCTTTGACAGATTCAAGCACAAAGTAAAAAGCATTTCTCAAACCTGGTATCTGCAGGGTCCATTAAATTTCGGTAAGTCACAATACAAACAAAGCTACTTGACCACATGAGAACATCTACGTCAAACTTGTTTTCACTCATACTTTCCATCGCAGGTGTTTGAACCTTGAAGAACAAGTGCTAAATCTCATCAGTTGTGGTGAACTGCCCATGATATGAAATATATTTCAGTGAAAAGTTAATCACCTGTGCAAAATAATAATCAGTATTGAGGCTACAGCGGCTGTGTTTGATTTGTAACATAATGCTGATTTGTGTGTCATGATTTTGAACTGTCTCATGTGTTTTGAAAATAATTACAGGAGTGGAAGCACCATCGCTGAGTACATCATCACAGCAACAAGTTTTGGAAAAGGCGAACTTCTTAATATGGAAGCGGGGATGTTTACTACACTGTCAGAAACCTACCCTCTGATATATAACAGTAAGGCTATTGCTGGTTGATGTAAAAACGTTTTTATGCTGTGTACAAATAATTGCATGTAAGTTTCTCCAATTTCTTTTTTTTCTTTTTTTTTTTTTAAAGGCGCAGAACCCATCAAGTTTGAGCAACCTTTTTTGGGAACAGATGTGACATTGACTTGTGGTCCTGCACCAGCGTTTCTCGGATTCAGTGGCGAATGGACTGCAGAATGGAGACGTGGCGGCAACCTGGTCCTTGGCGACAGTGAATATGTCATTGCAAAAGTTGCGAACACCTCCACTTTAACAGTGAAAAGGTTTTTTGTCAATGGTAGGTCGCATCTTGGTGCTGTCAATCAGTGATTTGTATTTCAGGCTCATTCCATGTCATTTACAAATCTTACACATTTGCAATGCAAGTGCTGTCTCGAAGTTGTCTTTGTGCTCTGACCTACGGTAAACAAATGTTTATAAACAAATTAGTTTAATCTCACTCTCACTTCAAAGCTTTGAATTATCATTGTTTCTTCAGTCCAAATACAATCATGCTGATTAGAGTTCAACTTCATTGTTTATCTAAACATAGATTCAGTGGATCAGATCAAGCACTTAACACGATAAACCATTGAGACTTGTGGTGGGAAATAGCAGAGGTCGAAATGTTTTGGTCCAATTCTGGCTCTGTCCCAATTCAGGGACAACACTCTGCTGTGTCTCTCAGGCTCCAGCTGAAAGTACCTTTCAATTTGATTTGCCAGAAATGCAATTAGAATTCTGAAAACTGTGAGACGAGTACTGATATCAATGTTGGTTTGACCAGCCTTTGTCACAAATTATTAATCTAGTTACCTATTGGATTTGCAAGAGGGGGGGAGTGTGAGAGTTGGCAGCTCTAAGTTATCATTGATACACTCTCTGAAAGGTGCAGTGTCTAAGATTTCAGTCATTTTTGTCACTTCTAAAAATACTACAAAACAATTGCATTACACATTTCTAATCACTTCTTTAATGTTTCTGGTCTTGTCTTTATCCATTCCGGCAACAACAGAAGTGGAAATATTTAATGTTTGCATAGAGTAGACATCAACAGTGAGGATACGTTTACCTGGTCCAGGGAGGATTGATCAGAAAGAGTGTGGAATTCCAAAAATACCAAATACCAACGCTCCTATTCAGGAGTAAAACATTATTTCCAAATGATCAGAATCCTCTAATTGACCTGTTTAAATGGTGCGTCTGTCATCAGATCATCAGATTTTTGTTATATTTTTCATAACTTCCATTTTCACCATAACTTGGGCAACACCATTAAAAGTATGACAATAATTGTCGACTATTACTGGATGCCGCTGATCTTCAATATCCACATGTATTTTATCTTATTTCATGTTCTTTTTTCTCTTTCAAGTTAGGTAATACTGACCTTCAACCACATTGACACTAACTGACTAACACATCTTTGGTTTTCAGAAAATTACAAATGTAGGCTGAAACAACGCAACACCTACACACAGGAGACATTGGTGTCCTACAAGAACACACCCTTGGTTTATATAACGCCAATAAAACAAAAGGTCAAGTGTGAGGAGGGGAAAACCCTGTCAATGCAATGCTCTGTCAACAGCCCCTACCAGGTTAAGTTTGTCGATGTACCTGATGCCGGTAAGTCCACAGCAAAATCAAAAGGCAAGTAATTAGCATGTTCCTCTGTAACAGTGAATTCAAATAGGATGTTTTCTGTTTTCCTCTCTGTATTCAGGCACTGGAAATAGTATCTCTCATACATACACGATATCGACATGCGCAACCCTGCAGGTGCAGTTTACCTGTCAAGTGGTAAACATTACTGGATATGATAAACAAGTGTCGCTGGAGTTCTCCACTGAAAGTACGTCGGCATCCTGTCATTAAATGATGTTTAACACCCGCCTCTGTGGTTATACGTTGTCTTGACAATAAACCTGTCTTCCTCTCCAGCTTTCATATGTGACGGAGGAAGTGTGTATGGTGTCGGAAATACCGGTGACAGGGCTGAAGGTCCATGTGACCCGGATGAGGTGGGGAAGACGATCGGAGAGTGTCAGAGCAACGGAACCTGGAGGCTCATTGAAGAGGACTGCATCCTACAGCCGATCAAGGAATTGCTTGACCAGTCCCAGGTGATGTTAATGTACCACTGTCACCACATTAAGCAGCATTAAAGAATACCATTTTAGAAGAGTTCACACGCATGGTCAAATCTATCTAATCCTCTCTCCTCTTATTCCCTACAGACCTTGAATAGCAATTCGCTGTCACCGTTCCTAGTGGCACTCAGCAATGCCACTCTCAATTTGACCCAGAAAGTGGTTGAATCAACCTCCAACATTAAAGCCATTGTTAAAATTCTCAACAACGTAGCGGACACAACATCGACCGAAAATATCCAAGTTGCTGAATCTCAGATGAAGGTAAATGTGCAGAAATATACTCGACACACGACTTAAATATGCAGGTATCTAATGACTTCCTTCCTTTCAACTGTTTTGTAGGATGTCCTACTAACAGCAGGCGTCCTCACCTCAGATGGAGCACAGGCACAATGGAGTACCTTGAACACAGATTCTACCACAAGCCGCTCTGCAGCACAGCGTAACATCCTGGAGACTAAAAGTACCAGCTCAAAATTGTTGCTGTCTCTTGAGACTCTAACGAGCAACCTTAACGATAATTCGTTTGAGATTGACACACCCTTCATTCTATTGAACAAAACCACTTTCATCGACAACTTCAGTGGTGACTTTAATTCCTCAGTAGAAATAGAAATCCCACAAGCTACAGGAGGAGATAAGTCCCTCACAGTGCTAACGTTCTCCTCGATGGATAACGTGCTCCCTGTCCGAACCGAAGACAATTCGACTTTCCAAGTCATCAACGGTAGAGTTGTGCTTGTCCAGTCCAGTGGCACCATCAACAATATTTCCTTTTCCTTTGACATTTTCAACGAGAGCCTGGTGAACCCGCAGTGTGTTTACTGGAACTTCAGCCTCTTCGATGGTCTGGGAGGATGGGACGACGAGGGTTGTGAGTTGACGCTCAACGTCAATGGAACCGTCACCTGTACCTGCAACCATCTGACCTCGTTCTCCATCCTGATGTCACCCTTCGCTCCAGATTTACCTTTGTTGGACTACATCACCTACATTGGAGTTGGCATATCCATGCTCTCCTTGGTGATATGCCTCATCATTGAAGGCATCATATGGAGAAAAATCAGAAAGAGCAACACCGCTTACTTGCGTCACGTGTCCATCGTTAATATCGCCGTGTCCCTTCTGATTGCAGACATCTGGTTTATTATCGGGGCAGCCATCTCTGATGCAGAGGTGAAAAGCCCACCAGCGTGCACTGCGGCCACCTTTTTCATCCATTTCTTCTACCTAGCGCTGTTTTTCTGGATGCTAGCTTCAGCTCTGCTGTTGCTTTACCGCACCGTCAACGTGTTTGGTGGGGATCTGTCCAAACACGCTTTGCTGGCTATTGGATTCTGTTTGGGCTACGGTGCACCCCTCATCATCGTAGTTGTCACCATTGCTGTAACGGCACCTTCAGACGCTTACACCCAATCAAATGGGGTCTGCTGGTTGAACTGGTTCCAGTCTAAAGCTCTACTGGCATTCGTAATCCCAGCACTGGCGATAGTGGCGATCAACCTGTTAATCCTGCTTATAGTGCTGTACCGAATGTTGAGGAGAAGAGCAGTGGTGGATGCTGCTAATGCCTCTGAGAAAAATGCTCTGGTGGTCATCGCTCGAACCTTGGCTTTCCTGACACCATTTTTCGGGTTTACCTGGGGCCTTGGAGTTGGAGTTATGACAGACCCAACCAATGTCGGAATCCATATTGCATTTGCATTCTTCAATTCGTTGCAGGTACAAACATTGGCATTGCTAATATACTTTGTCACATGCACCTGAATGGCTGTTTACTTTATGTCAGTGACGTTCACTTATCTGATTCTCCTGTCTTTATTAAGGGCTTCTTCATATTGTTGTTTGGAACCCTGCTGGACAAAAAGGTAAGTCTGAATCAGAGATGATGAAAATATTTCAAGGCAAAATCCCTGATGAAATACAATACAAAAACACATGTCATATATATACATATATATATATATATATGTATATATGCTTAACAATGACAATAACAAACAAAATTCTCCAACTTTATCCAAAATGTTCAAACTTTTTTGGTATTTAGTATTTCTTATAAGCACAATGTGCAAGACTTAGTGACATCTGCCAGTGAAATTGCATGCTGCAGCTAAACACCCTTCAACACACCAGACCTAACTGATGTAACTGATGCTCTTTGATAAGACCTTTTCTCCCACACAGATCGAAACTGTAAGAATATTCTACAGATTCTACCATCTGAATTATTACAGAATAATATCAATGACTAAATTAAGCTGGAATGGCTTTTTCATATACAAGACCTATATAAACCCAGTACATACGTACCATACATACAGTTAATATGGGTTGGACTTAGCAAAATGAAAGTGAAACCAAACATATGTCAAGGACAAATACCAACAGCTTGTTGCAATGTGCCAATTTCTGAGAACTGTCTTTTCAGGTGTGGTCAGAAATTGCATCGCTGTCACAAACAAGTGGGACAAGGGTAAGACAAGCTTTTGAAGTCTTGTTTTTTCTGTAATATTAAACTTTTTGCTGACCCATGTTTGTTCATATACATGTACTATTTTAGAGCACCAGCGCTGGAACGTCATCGAATGGACTTGGAATTTTCCGGAACTGGAGACGAGGGAGAGGTAGGACAAGGATTTGGATGGAAAGAAAAGGAATACTTTGAAATACTTGTTTCGTGGTCTTATTATTACCCCTATGCAACCAAGTTGCCTGGTCCAGTGATTTTGTCTAGACCAGGGTTAATTGCTTCCTTCCCAAAGTGCAAACAGTCTGTCTGAAGCACTAAAAATATTTGATGCTACTCAGCATGTTGTGTTTCAAATGTCAACTAAATGTGACCTCACCATTCAGCTCAGATTTCTATTATGAGAAATTACAACCATATTTATTGTGTTGCCTTGTTTCAGATGGTTACAATGTGTCCTCTAATGAATCTGCTGGAACTCACTCCTTCCTCAACACATGATGACGGCTGATGACTGGTGACCACCAAACAAAGACATTATTCCTTTTTGTCATTGCAGCAACAACAAGGGAATATGGACAAAGTATTCATTCAGCAATTATTAGAACATTGTATTTATGCAATGCTCACAAGACTACTGTGCACATGGGCAAACAAATGGTGATCTAATATCACTAGCTGTTTGTTGACAATGAAAAATATAAATTGTATTATATTCATAATTTCATTCGTATTTGGTTAATTGATTTTTTTCTTCGTTACATCACCAGTACTTTGATATTATTTGTGAAGGACTCGTTTGCGTGAGTCATTTAAAATCGATGTCAAGTCAATGTCATCGAAGACGCGTGCGTGCACGTGCACTTCATTGACGGTGTTTACAAAGTAAATGCAAAATGGTATCATTTGTGTTTGCCTATCAAATCAGTTACACACAAATAAGGGCTGGCGTCACATAGACAAACTCTTTACCGGCAACAGGTCAAAGGAGCTCCATGACTTAGACAGGGAAAACATCATTTCTTTAAATACACTGTGTAGCACATTAGTAAGTATGGGTGTGTGAGTATGTGTGCGCCTGTGTTTGTGCGTGCGAGAGTGTATGAACAACAAATGGTACTTGATATCAGTGTGTAGAAACATGATGCGATATCTTTGAAAATCAGTTATTTCTCTATGTTTTATAGGGACTGAAAAACAAAGCAGAACATGGACTCACGTGGTTGGGGGGGGGGGGCGGGGTCTGTGTACCCCCACCTTTCTAACAATAACTGGCAATGAATATTGTAGTCACAAAGTCTGTGGTTAATGTTAAACTAACCAGAATTGTTGCACATGTGAAGAAATTGCGGAAAAGGAAAAAAATATGCATCTTTTGATTGTTTTCTATTCAAGTGATGCAACATAATTTTGCTCTGTTGTCTTATTGTAGTCGGATGCATTTGTCACTTGCTTTATATTCATACCACAAGTCACCATCTCTCCTGGTTGTCTGTCAATGTCAGGTGACACTGTTCAGAATCCTTCAAAAACAAATCAAGGGCATTTCCTCAAAACTGGCATCAGCATGAATTTGAAGATATGGATGAACTGGTTTGATAATTGAGGTCAAAGGCCAAAGTCAGAGTAAACTCTCAAAGCACATCTTGTTGACTTGTGAGAGTGATACGTCTGAGAATGGCTTTGAATTCTTAGTGCACATTTGGACATTCTTTTGGACCCAAGGATTTCAGTGAGTTGACATTGGTAGCCAAAGGTCAGAGGTCACCATGGCCTAACGAAGCATAGTCAGATCAGTCTGAGGAAGTGTTGCATAAACGGAGTGATGAAGAACATAGCGCTGCCTTTACAACAATTGATGTTTACATTTAAGTCACACAAAACAAAAGTCACAAATACAATCACAAGATTACAACCTCAACCTAATCTCATCGTCACAGACCTGTAGCCACAAATGTTTACACAAGTAGGAACGAGAAACTCAGTGGGGAAAACCTTCCTACCACCCCCCCCCCCCTCCCATATGTTTTGGAGTCAGACGTTATAGATCAAATTTATGGGGCAGACGATCCTCGAGATCAGTGTAACAGCAAAACAGCCTGTCACAGTCAGATAGTGAATATGGAGAGAGATATAACAAGAGCTACAACTAGCACATCCCTAACATTTTCCATCTAACCTGTCCCTGACATAAACTGTTACAGGCATGACCTTTAATTCCAAATGTATCACAATAAAACTGAATCGTAAAAATCAAACATTGAAAAAGTTTTGTTTTTTTTTTGTTTTTTTTCCAAATACAGTGATCACAACACGTGAATTAGAGACCTTCAGAACCTGGCGCCAGTGCTTTTGACGTCCAAAACGATTCCATTCCCTGTTACCTGTTACCCTTGATCACAGTGTTTGTGCCGAGAGTCCAGAGGGTCACACTCCGCTGCTTTTCATTGAGACATTTCATTTTGTTTATTCCACGCATTAAATCTTATCAACTCACATTACCGGCTACATTACAAGGAAACCCACAATAAAGGGCAGTTCATCCATGAGTGCCCAGTGCATTAGGGCAGGTTCAATTCAAAAAGTAGTGGAGGAGTAGCAGGGGGGTTACAATTTTATCAGGTATCCCTTTCAGCCGCTACAACAACACACTTCCGCCATGATCAAAGGTGAATTAAGTATTCAAATCTTTGACCAAACAAGAAAAGGCAAATAGTAACCTTTTTCTTTTAGATAACCAGTGATTTGCAACTTGAAAAGTGATCAGTTAATATCTGCGAATAATATGCCATTGATGAGTCTGTGCTGCACTATTTTCCAAAGTAAAGCTGTGCCCCCCTAAAGTTATACCACCACCTATGTATCTGTCACTCACAGCTTTTTAACTTTTGCAGGTTCATGTGGATGAGGACATTCTACTCTGAGAAGAAGATGTTAGATCAGGTTTGTCATTAACTGCCACTTTTGTCCAAGTAATCATGCACATGACTGTTGATTCAGTGAGTTCATTGTGATGCTCACTGGTCCTCAGCGTTGGGTGATGAGGGGCCAGCATCCCCCCCCGGGGTGGGGGGGCAGCCCCCCCCCCCCCCCCCCCCCCGGTCGACAGAACTGAGCAGGGGTCTAGCTACATGCCACTGTCACTGCTGTTTGACCGAGACACAGAGAGAGAGACAGAGAGAGAGAGAGAGAGAGCAATTTGTTTATACAAATATCCATGTAAAGTTCTGCAACAAGCTCTGAGCTTGTTCTCTGATTGACAACCAGACATGCCACCCACTCACACACACACACACACACACACACACACACGCACCTATTGTGTGCCCAAATACTGTAGCTCTGATATTCAAGTGCACTTACCTGTCTTTATTATGAAGCACAGTTGGATTTCCTATTGCTAATTTCAGCTCAGATGTGTGAACCATCTGTATAAAGCCAAGGTAAGAGCTTTTCCGGATACTTTTCTGTCTTTTTAGCAG
>JAFBJT010012445.1:30068-49553 GCA_016785325.1 Chascanopsetta lugubris | reverse complement strand
GTGCCGAGAGTCCAGAGGGTCACACTCCGCTGCTTTTCATTGAGACATTTCATTTTGTTTATTCCACGCATTAAATCTTATCAACTCACATTACCGGCTACATTACAAGGAAACCCACAATAAAGGGCAGTTCATCCATGAGTGCCCAGTGCATTAGGGCAGGTTCAATTCAAAAAGTAGTGGAGGACTAGCAGGGGGGTTACAATTTTATCAGGTATCCCTTTCAGCCGCTACAACAACACACTTCCGCCATGATCAAAGGTGAATTAAGTATTCAAATCTTTGACCAAACAAGAAAAGGCAAATAGTAACCTTTTTCTTTTAGATAACCAGTGATTTGCAACTTGAAAAGTGATCAGTTAATATCTGCGAATAATATGCCATTGATGAGTCTGTGCTGCACTATTTTCCAAAGTAAAGCTGTGCCCCCCTAAAGTTATACCACCACCTATGTATCTGTCACTCACAGCTTTTTAACTTTTGCAGGTTCATGTGGATGAGGACATTCTACTCTGAGAGGAAGATGTTAGATCAGGTTTGTCATTAACTGCCACTTTTGTCCAAGTAATCATGCACATGACTGTTGATTCAATGAGTTCATTGTGATGCTCACTGGTCCTCAGCGTTGGGTTATGAGGGGCCAGCACCCCCCCCCCCCTCCCCCCGGTTGACAGAACTGAGCAGGGGTCTAGCTACATGCCACAGTCGTCTGCTGTTTGACCGAGACAAAGAGAGACAGAGAGACAGAGAGAGAGAGAGAGAGAGAGAGAGAGAGAGAGAGAGAGAGCGAGCAATTTGTTTATACAAATATCCATGTAAAGTTCTGCAACAAGCTCTGAGCTTGTTCTCTGATTGACAACCAGACATGCCACCCACTCACACCCACTCACACACACACACACACACACGCACCTATTGTGTGCCCAAATACTGTAGCTCTGATATTCAAGTGCACTTACCTGTCTTTATTATGAAGCACAGTTGGATTTCCTATTGCTAATTTCAGCTCAGATGTGTGAACCATCTGTATAAAGCCAAGGTAAGAGCTTTTCCGGATACTTTTCTGTCTTTTTAGCAGTCTGTCAAGCATTTATTGTGAGATATTAAGAAGTACAATTGAAGTAGTATTATGATTCCAGAGTGAGACAATAGCTCGAAATCATGCCATGACACGATTTGTAACAGCCGTCTGATTCTTTGCGATGCTTAATCATTCTGTGTCATTAATTGTACACTTTTTTATCCCTAATATTCATTAATTTATATGATGATAATAATAATAATAATCATAGTACAAAAATAATGATTGTCATTATTATTATTACTATTATTGTTATCATTGTTATTATTGTTGTCGTTATCTCTACTATTGCAAATATTACATAAATAACAACCATGCAGATTTGCATTAGTTTGCGAAAGGATTCAAATCAAGAGGCAGAAATGGGAACTTTTGATACTTTAATAATTTAAGGTGTGGGGGGTTTAATGTCACTGGTTCCCCAGGAATTCATTTCTGGGCCTGGATTTTTGACACGTCTGTGATGTTAGTTAACTGACATCGATGAGTGTGTGGATCATTTGGGGCAGTTGAAATGAATTACCCCGATCGTTAAACTTTGGCAGCGACACGTATTGCTTTTCATCAGAGTTTCTGCTTGTCAAAGCATCTTGAAACCCCAGTGCTTTTTAATTTAAAGAGTGGATCATCTCTCTGTAAAATAATGAAAATGAAACCTAAAAACTTCTTTTGTTTGCCAAATATTACTTGTGCAGTTGAGGTATGACCGTCTCCTCACAGTGTTGGAGCATTACAAACTATTCTTATAGGGCAAGAGCATGAAACAGGACAAGCTCATGCTAAGCGATAGCTTCCATTCGTTTGATCAGAAGGGTAAATGTTTTGACCAGTGCGTCAATATGGAAAAGTAAAAGTGGCTCAAAATAGTCCATGAAAATGAGATGGCCCTGGACTGGACCACAGCAGGGGGCCGTGACCCAGACTCCAACCACTGATTGGGGCAGGAGTGAACGGAGCGTTGTTACAGGAAGCAGTGGAAACCACTAGCTCTTTGTTTGTTGTACAATTTCAAATGCAAAAAGATGCAAAATTTCGGGATCTGATAAGAGGATTAAACAAGCCTGTGCAGGCTTTAGTCAAAGACAAACAAGTCTAACACGGCCGTATTGATTGGCTGCTAGCAGCTGCTGTTGTAGACCATGTCTGGACTCTGTTGCACCTACATTTGTTCAATGTAATTCTATCTGTAGGCCAAATGTGTAAATGATCCCTTTCATTCATCTAAAAGCATGTTTTATCTAAAAGCATGAATCTTTCAGCATCAGAAAAGATGTTCACACTTTGACGGATGTAATACGTCGTTGTTTCATTTATCTGTTGATTTAATAGATGTGGAAGGGGACAACAAATGTAAAACCAATGACTTTGTAATTAATTAGTGTACTTATTTATCTTTTTATTCATTTAGTACAGTCAGACAGTATATATTTTCAACAATTCATTTCATATCAATTTGAATCAAAAACTTTGTGTGTGTCAAACTGAAATCTAAATTCCTGGGGTGGCAGTGAGTATTTATGACACATTCATATAATGAGTCATTTTCTGCCACAATTATTTTAGTGCTACACTTCCTCTAACCCTGTATTGTTTGTTTCTTACATTCAGTGTACATTACTATTGTAATGTAATTCATTTGCATTCCTATTCTATTCCATTCTGCGCATTATTATTCTTATTTCTATTTTATTGTATAGTTGATTATAATGATATTTGTAATGTTATACATTAATCTTCTCTCCTCTTCTTTCCTCTCTTCTCTTCCATGCTGTTTATAAAGTAACGCATTCTAATTCTCCTCTGTTTCCTCACAGAGTGAATATGTTTTCCCGAGTGTGTCTGTTTTTGATTGGAGCTGTGTTTATCCACTATCAGGTAAAAAGAATTCTTACTTGTCAGGAAGATGTACTATTAAACAGAACTCTACACAAGTGAATGAACATAATGTAATACACAATAAACAAATGATGGAATCAATTCCCACTGTAAATACATTCTTACAGACTATTTTTTTATTTTATTTACACAGTTCAGTCTTACATGTTTGTGTACTGACTGAGTTAGAAAAAGACAAAAATAATCATAAACATTTATACAGTGGAATGTGACATAGTATGTTATTTTGTTCTTGTTTCAGGTCAATGCAGAGGGTGAGTTATGTGGAGACGGTTTCATAATAATATACACCTCAGTCCTGTGCTGTGTGTGTGTGTGTGTGTGTGTGTGTGTGTGTGTGTGTGTGTGTGTGTCTTAGAGAAGGAGCTGGTCGGAGGTAAAGTGTTTTCTTTTCATTTTCCCTGTGCATTCCTTGCCTCCTTTCCGACAGAGTATTTGATATAACTCACTTGAATACGCACTATTGGTTGTTTCAGTATCCTTTGGAGTGTGGCTTCACAAGGGCCCCGTCCATGTTACACCCCTAAACTGCTGGAGAGCAGGGGTGATGAAATGCTGAAAGTCTGAAAGTTTGTTTGAAAGAGAAATACTACACAAGTTTTAGCAGCGTTTCCTCTTCTCTCAGCTTTACTGGAATAAGTATATTTCCGGGTTTTCAGGGTGGAAGCAGACTTTCAAAATAAAAGCATTTCATACCAGTAGGGTTTAATGTAACAAAACATAACTATGCGTAAACAATATAACCACATATCGCTGTGCATTTGAATACATGTTAAGGCAAGAAATAAATAGTTTTAATTAATACAGCTACATTCTGAAAATGATAGTGCTACTTTCAACACATTACATCCACATGGAGATGATTTTTTTTCTTTGTCGATTTGAAAAAAAAAAAACATAAAGACGGAGCACACGCATTAGTGATGGGAAGTTAGGCTCCTTTCAGAGAACCGGTTCTTTTGGCTCGGTTCACTAAAAAGAGCCGGCTCTTTCATCTCCCAATTGGCTCCTCAGATTTTTTTGTTGCATACACTTATTACCAAATTATGTGTATTGTGTAAAATGAATTGCTAATGTAAGAACATACATTATGTCAAATGTTTATCTTTTAAATGGCTTTATTTAATCTATTGTGCCCATTTAAGGGGCTCTCCATTTGTTCTTTAGCCCCTATTATGATGATAAACGGTGTTTATAATCTCAGACACGCTTTCTTTTTTAAACGAGCTCTTTTAAAAGTCAGGCATTCCTTATGAGGTTGACTCCCTCCCCCACCCTCCTGAGACGTCACTATCTCCTGATTGGCTGATCGGTAGACGATCCCAGATTGATTGAAAATGTAGGCTAGTCCGACCTTCTAAGCAAGCATGTTTCACACTCACAGGCGGCTCTCAGCTGGCAGCTTTCACTGCAAAACAATGCAAGGAGAAGTAACTGAGCCGGAATGGCATTTGAGGTTCACACTGAAATAATTACAGATAGAGATATAATCTAATCTAATATAATAAATATATATTATAATATAATATAATATAATAAAAATATAAAATACAAAAACAATGACCCATCTAAGTAGACAACAAGGTCAAATATCTTCATTTAAATGCCTGACTATTTACAGTCAAACAACTCATCAACAAAACATAAATTAAAAAGTGCAAAAACAAAAAGAAGAAGCAGCATCCAGGTAACCATTGTGTCTTTAGTGAAAAAAAACTAAACGGGGGAACCGGTTCCTGTCGCTCACTTCAAAGAGCCGGCTCTTAGACACATCACTAACGCACACCAAACTCTTACAAGGTAAACAAACACACGGAGAAGAGGAGGTATGAGTAGCATCATTTGATGTTGATGGCGCTGGTAAAGAATACACAAGCGACAAAGGAGACGTTCGTTTGGACCGACAAAGAGGTAGAACTTCTGCTTCTTGTTGCATTGGACTACAAGTAACCCGCCATTGTTGTTGGTGGTGGTGGTGGAGGGTTTGCATATGCGGGTGAAGGGAGATGTGTGAGAGATGCATATCGGTTGTACAGATGGACACAATGTGGTATTCGGTGGACAAAAAACCCAGACTACAAAAAAACCTTGGTCTATTCACCTAAACTCGTCTCTGCGTGGACATATAACAAATACTGACAAAACTATTCTAGTGCTTAATTACAAAAAGAAATGTGTAGCTTGTGGCCAATTCTAAACGAGCAATAATTCATAGAGATTGTGATTGAACTAGAAACCATTAAAAACATGTATTATATGAAAACAGTTTAATATGCCATTAAAACCCAAACTTACATCAGAAAGATAGATCTCTGTTTTTATGTGGGGGTTAGGGTTAGGGTTAGGGTTTTTTACAAAGTGGTTACATACATGTGGTTACAAAGTATCTGTGTTCTAGTATCATCACTTTACAAGTATGTTGTAGCACAAAACTCCAGTGTAATGATGAATCTCTCAAACGTAATACCCGGCCACAGATTTGAACATAATCTATCCTCCTTGTTAAATAGGGGAGAGATTAATGTGATTATTTCTGCACCACATCATGATTGTTACGTGAACAAACGTATTTTATATTCAATGTATTTTCCTTCTGTCTATTGTATCATGATCTTTGCCACTGCTGCATCATTACACTTTAGACCATGAAAAAGAATGTAAAAGACGAGGCTGATTGATGGGACACAACTTTATTTTACTTGTTTCTACCTGTTTGATAAGTAGGCAAAGGATGCTGTCATTTAAAACATAACAAAAAACTCAAACTAATTAGGCAGTTGTATTGTTGAAAATTTCAAATTCCCCACCTGTTTATTCCCTTGATTATTAAAGCTGATTACAGCTAATAACAAAAACACTGGGGTTTTCTTTAAGAACTCAAGCGCAATGAATATTTTAATTCAGGATGTGTAATACAGCATTTAGAATTTCAAAAATAAGTCTTGATGAGGGGTAGGAATTTGATGACGGTCCCTCCCTTTTCCAGAGTGCCTTCTGATTGGAGAGGAGTCTAGTTGCAATTGCTCTGCTGGGCTCGTGTGGAGCAATGAGGTCTGCTACAGCTCCGGTTGTTGCAATGAAACCACCTGCACAGGAAATGTGTCTCGCATCACTCCGCTCTGCCCTTCCAAAAGCAAAGGTACCTTTTGTTATTCTTTCCTGTTATTTTATTCACAGTACTTCATTGATGTGTGTGTTCATATGTGTAGATATTTATATACAGTGATGTCTTCAATATGCAGTTTACATGAATGGATCTGTCACAGTTACATCGACTGTTGTGAATTGTGGAAGGACCATTCAGGTACATCTCACTCTTCATAGCAAATGTATTTAATATTGCATGGAATGTGTGTTACAGAAAATATTTGATTTATGTATACACTCTTTTGTTTGTCTTGTTTGTTTATTCATTAATTTTTAGTCACAGCTGGTAAATGTCTTCCGAAAACTGAACGGCTTGGAGTTTCTGAATATAACAGTTTGCAGGTATTGTTGATATAGGAGAAGATTTTGTGATTGACTGTTGGTGACAAAATAACATGGGACTAATGTTATTAACCAAATAGGTACATTTCTTTGTGTTCCACTAAATGTTTCATTCTTTTTCTCCTCATTTCTCTAAAACTGAAGTCGGACGAAAGCTGAATTTGAGGCAGTCGTCAGCATGACACTGAAGACATCTAAGCTTCAAGAGGTGGTGACTGAGGTGGAAACCACACTCTCAGCTGAGGTCCGGGTCGACACTGTGGGTCAGTATTGTGGTGTAATGACATGATGTTGTCTCACTACTACAATTTCCACTTTGATGCATGAATAAGGTCACACTGATAGAAAGGATACGTATCAATACAAGTATTCCTTTTTTATTTAAATGAAATATTTTGCATTTTTTATTATCTGTCGTATGTATGCAAAAAGCTCAAATGATGTGTCTAGTGTGTTGCCCTCTCTTTTCTGAAATATACTTCTGGCAAAAATGTGAAATGAAGAATGAAAAACATTTTTTTTTTATAATAACTGGAACAACAATTTTATACCACTCACTATGTGAAAGAACAGTATTAATCATATACGGTATGTTGTCTCGAATATTCAACCACTAACACCTTCACGCCTGGCCTCATTACATTCAGTGCATGTGCTGATCTCTGATCAGCTGTTGCTGAATGCAGTTGGCCCAGGAAGAGTGTGGACTCTCCCCACAGCTCTTGTCTGAAAACAACCTCCCAGTAAGTCACCCACTTCTCCCTGCCCTGACCTAACCTCTGTACCGTTGTGTATCCCTGATGCCTTCTCGACACAGGGATGGTCAAAATAAGATCTCCAAATGCAAGCGTGTGCTACATGTCCAGCCCAGAGCTGATGTGCACACTGGAGGAGGCGACACACGGCGCTGACTGGTACATGAACAGGGAGCATGAGCGCTTTGTGCTCAAAGACGGCCATGTGGTGAACGTGAACCACAGCTGTGCTACAGAAGACGACAAGTCCTGTGTCGCAGTTCTCCTCCAAAATGTGACGGGAGCCTTTTCGGGCAAGTTTGACAGTGACATGATGATGCCTCACTGTGCAGTGATAGCATCTGCTGCATTGCTGTTTTCCAGGGATTATGAATTGTGTAGGGGCGTGGAGCTATTGCAGGGGGGCCCCAGGGCTGAGGGATACTTTGTTTCTTTGAGCATGGTTACGTTTGTGAGAGAGCTTAGAAGAGTCAGAGTCTTCATGAACTTCATGAAGGGATTGAAGTTGTCATTTATGCAAATGTTCAAGCCCTGGTTCTTTTCAGAGACCTGGTTACATCACAAAGCCATATTTGTGAAGAAGGGGAAATGTAAGCATTAAATGCAGTAAGAGCAAACATTTTAATTTAACCTATATCAACCTATTTCGTTTCCCACAGGTACATATGAATGCGGATTCACTATTGGCTCCATCAGGCACACAGCCAAAGCACAACTGATAGTGGCACTGCTGCCCGATGAGATCATCATGACAGGTGATCCGCTTACCGGGGATTGCTCTGGCGTTAGCCAAAACGTCTTTGTTCGAGTCACTGCTACCATCGCACAGAGCACAGAGAGCTACGAAGTTTCGTGGACCCCCCAGGTTGTAGAGCTCGAAGACAGTTCCACCACAAGTAAGACAAAAATGTCCAAGTTCTGTGAATGAATCTTTATTTTCACTGAATCCTGTCACAAACATTGGTTTTTCGTTGCAGCCATTGAAGACAGCCTGGTCTACTCTGTCAAAGCCAAAGTGATGTGCCAGAAAGCGGCTGAAGCACAGTCTGTTTCTATCGTTTTTAAAAACACAAAGGGACAGCAGAAATCGGCACACTTAGACATCCCAGTAATTTATGGTAGGATTATTGACAGATGTTGAAGCTTCTAACCTTGTCATTTCCACTTGGTCATTTTTCAATGATCAATTTCTCAACTCTTAAACTATCTAATGTTGTATTGCAATTTTCCAGAGGGCAGTCCATTTTGCAGTGCCGATGAAACGGATGTGTTTTGGCCAAATACACCAGACGGAAGTACTCTGATAAATACATGTGGACCTGGCAGGCATGGGTATAGATCTCGCACCTGTGAGGGCAACACCTGGCAGCCAGTGTTCTCCAACTGCATCAGCCTAAAAATGAAAATGGTTCAAACAGCAGCAGAGGTGAGCATGAAGAAGTGTGGCTTACTGTATGTTGGACTCCTCTGCCTCTTTAGTTAGTTGTTCCTTTCTCTTGCTGAGGGTCTAAGAACAGAGGAGGTTATTCACCCTGTGAAGCCCAGGGACACAAACTGGCAGGGAACCAGCATGGTGCAGGTTCGTGTATAGACCGAGAGAAAATTGTTTTGGAACGTGAAAAGTCGGGATTCAGTGGAACCGAAAAAATTGTGGTTCACCCATGGGAACTGTGACACTCACCACATCTCCTTGCCCGTGGACCCAGTGTATAGACAAAGACTGAAACAGACAAACCCAGTCACCAAACACAACTCTGGATGTTTGTTACGTTGGCCAACATCCTCAGCAACTTCTACAGCTGGGTCACAGAGTCCACCCTGACCAACTGCATCATAGCATGGTACAGCAACGCGACTGCTATGGGCCGCAAGCACCTGCAGAGAGTGGTGAGGACTGCTGAGTGGATCACCAGGACTCCATTGGCCTCTCTGCAGAGTATCTACCATCGGAGAGTCCACAGGAGAGCTGCCCCCATTCTCAAAGACCCCACTCAACCCCAACATGGACTCTTCACACTTCTACCCTCAGAAGAATTCCCGTCCCTTTCCGAGGAAACACTGCTTATGTTGACTTCCGCCTGTGTAGCGAGGAATAGCGCCCCCCCTCTTTGGTTACCTTATAACTGGTTTGAACACAGGCCGGCTCACAAGAAAGCACCATGGTTCTCATGGAGCCAGAACCAGAACCATGCCAGCTCCCTGCCATTGTGAAAGCCCTAAATGTGTTTTGTGAATGTGGAATATATAGATAACATTTGACTTTGAATAGTAAGATTTTAAACTGTTTGATTTGCAATGTTTTAACCTTATTTTAGCATTTTTATCCTTTTGTGTAAGTTCAAGTACTAAGAAAGATTCAAAGCACCCATCAATTCCAGTGTTTTTCTTGACATGACCTTTTGAGCTGATGTTGAGATCATACTATAAAATTCATTAGATACTGTCTTTTGAAACTCTTTTTCTACTGATGTTTAACACCTGAAATCTGTGTCTGTACAAAATTATCAAAAAAAATTAGTCACCAATCCAAACAATATTTCACAAATGCTAATTTCAGTACAGTATTCATACTGTGCTGTCTATGAGATTAAAAGTCACCATGAGCAGATTTTATTTCTATAACAGCATGAACTATTCATGGTACCTTTTAAAAGGTATGAACCCTTTTGACATGAAGCACAACACATTCACTTTGACAGTGAAAGCTGGAACTTTCAAGGCAAATATTCAGGTGGCTAAATTCCAGAAAAGAGAAAGAGACAATTGGATAATCAGGTTAACTAGGAACAATCAAATGATCTGTTCAGCAGAACTTGTTGAGGAAGCTTTGGCCAATCAAGTTACCCCTGGCTAAGCTTTTCTGGGTGATGCTAAATTTGTGTAAACATGACACATAAGCATCATGACAGTTAAGGAAAAAAATGTTTTGTGTTGTAGACTTTAACATCGAGGTGTTGTTTGATTTGTCTGTAGAACTTCCTGAATGGACTAGGGGCCACGAATGAGACAGGCGTGGATGTCTTCGAACAACTTAAGAACAGCTTTCTATCATCTGATCTTGATGACAGTCTGGCTGAAATCAGGGCTTCCATTCGAGTCTTTGATGTGATGTCTGTTGCAACAAAGAAAAACGTCTTGACGGACACTATCATTCCTGTAAGACCCCAATGATCATCATTACTTTGAGTATAATTAAGATAGGTCACAAGAACATTAAAATAAAATGTGATAAATGGTGAATATAGACTAAAAAGGACAAAACAGATGTGGGCCAGCTTCAGTACCTTGCTGGCACCATGTACATTTTTTGTCAAAAGTGTCTTTTACAGAAGTGTGTTGCATTCAATATCATCTCTTACAAGATCAAATAAGACCGGTATTAAACAGATTATAGATAAAGAGAAACCCCCTGGCCTTTTTCCAGTAAAATTTGGAACATTTAATGTCCATAATAATGTGAATATTCTCTTCAAATTGCTTGAAATATTCATTGAAAACGTTTTATCGTGACAGTTGCGGTTAACGGTGGCGATTACAACATTTTTGTACAACAGTTACGACGTTCAATTGCTCCCGGAAAGCAGTTAACGCAAAGAGTCCAACAGGGGTGAAGTATGACTCTGCCGGGAGTCTACGGCACTGGGGATTATTGATGATTATTAAAAGGGAGAACGGCATTGATATTTGTTTGTGAACACTGCACAGGCATTTGTCACCCGGACTTCATGGAGGAGCAGTTAAACTAATGTGATACGAGATCCGTATCTCACAATTATGAGAAAAGATCTCGAAAATCACAAAGTTCGTATCTCGTAATTACATGGATCCATTTTTTCTTTTTACTAACTGAATGCAATACGCTTCTGTGGTCTTTTTAATAGCTCACAAGGCGACAGTACAAAATGTTTATATGACGCTCTCGCGGGAGCTGCTGCTGCTGCTGACATTAGCTCTAGAGCCAAGACTGGATCAAATGTTGCCAGTATCTGCAAACCAGAGTGTGACATGTTGACATGGTATTAATCCAGTGCGAGCCGTGAGATTTTAGTTTCCTACCCACAGCATTTGGAAAAACTGGCATGTTTTC
Source organism: Chascanopsetta lugubris (assembly GCA_016785325.1). Lineage (NCBI taxonomy): Eukaryota > Metazoa > Chordata > Actinopteri > Pleuronectiformes > Bothidae > Chascanopsetta > Chascanopsetta lugubris. The sequence goes on along the minus strand of JAFBJT010012445.1, from coordinate 38,245 downwards.
ACATTGTAGTTTAATTTAATCTGTAATTGTGATTGACAGGTTCTGAAAGCTCTCACAAAATCACGGGTTTGCCATGATTTTCTCCAATTGTTCTTTTTCAGAATTTTTTCACAGTTGCAAGCAAAATGGTGAACAATTCCTGGCAGCAGGAGAACTCATCTATAATATCCCACATGTCATCAAATTACCTGAGGTCTGTGGAGGATCTGGTGAAGAACATCAAAATCAACTCGAGCAGAGAGTCATACGAATATCCAAACTTGGACCTCAAAATCAGCCCGACAAGTAAAAATCTGTCCATGTTTGGTGTTAATGTGATCCTAAACGCAACAACAGGACTGATGAAAGCAGTTGCAGTGAAAAATCTCATCGGTAAATTGAAAAACAACTTCAGTAACACTGAGCCTCTGAATGACCTTGTGATAATCGCCACACTGGAAAACAGCAACGCATCGTCTTTGGAGATCACAACGAACTTCCCCAATGAGCGGCCGAGCCCTGCCAAGAAGTTCTGTGTCTTCTGGGACACTACTCTCGGAGACTGGTCAGACAGTGGGTGCACTGTTGAACAAAGCACTGGTAAACGCGTGATCTGCAAGTGCACCCACCTGACCTCCTTCAGTGTTCTCATCTCCAGGAGCAACAGCCCTGACTATGTCCTGGACATGATCACCTATGTGGGCCTGGGTGTGTCCATCCTCTCTCTGCTGATCCTGCTCATCGTGGAGTCTCTGGTGTGGTCTGTGGTGGTCAAGACGAGCCTCTCTCATTTCCGCCACACAGCCTTGGTGAACATTGCCGTGTTCCTCCTGCTTGCCGACTGCAGTTTCTTGGCGTCCTGCAATCCGCATCTAATCAGCCCAACCTGGTGCTTGATTTTGACGATATGCAAACATCTGTTTTTCTTGGCCATGTTTAGCTGGATGTTTTGCCTGAGCGTCTTGCTCATCCACCAGCTCATCTTCGTCTTCAGCCCACTCAGGAAAAGAGTTTTCATGTTACTGTCCAGCATCGTAGGTTACGCTTGCCCAGTTCTCATCGTGGGATCCAGCTACGTGTACTGCAAATACACAAACAAGCCCTACCACAATGACAAATGCTGGCTAGTTTTTGACGGACTCTTGAAAGGTTCCTTGCACACATTCCTCCTCCCTGTGGGAACTGTTATTTTCACAAATGTTTTTTCCATGGCCGTCGTCATTTTCACTCTGCTGAGGACTTCGCTCCAAGTCAGCATCACGGCAAATGAAAAGGCGACAGTGAAAAGCATCATCAAAGTGGTGCTCTGTCTGACGCCGGTGTTCGGAGTAACATGGGGTATTGGCTTCTTCCAGCTGCTGTTAGGCGAAGACCATCCTCTTCATAATGTTGCCAGATATTCTTTCACCATCCTCAATTCTTTCCAGGTAATTTGAGCAGAACCCACACAGCAAATATAAAATACATTACCAGTTTGTATTAACCCATGATCCTGCATTCTTTAACTGGTACAAGTGCTCGCTTTCAAGAGGACATGACAGAACCGCTGGTTGTTGCGAGGGAAAAATCAAGTGTTTTTTGCGTTGGTACTGTGAAGTTATCATACATTAAAGAGGGAGATTTTCTGAGAATGTTTTAGCTTCACAAACCGATGTCCTCAATACTCCAGGGGATTCAAGTCAAAAACTCTTAGTAAAACAAAATAATAAGAAACACTAGAGTGCTTTAACTTTGAAACTGTCTCTGGAAGTGATGTTCTCCACATAATGCAGTTTCAAAATAATTCAGTTACACTGCCACCCGTTAACCGTGGCAGCTGTACAACAGCCTTTACACTCAGGTTTTGCGTATCTATGTGGATGAGGATGTTTCTGTGGGCATGACTATTTGTAGGCATATGTTAAAATACAAATAAACAAATAAATGATAAATACATTGGATTTACAAAATCATAGATATTACTTATTGTAGCCATTTCCCATAGGCAGGCTATCTTCCCCTTGGTTACCACCATATACAGAGGTCAAGTTTATATGAAAAGTCATGTAATGCCTTTGGCATGTTAGTATGAAGATAAATTAAAAGAGATCGTTTACATTGAACATTTTAAAATTTGAGAGCGATGAAAAGATCGGATTTTGGGTCTACAAAAAGTAGAATTGAATAAATAAATACATTTGTGATGAAACATGAAAAGTTTGGGATGGATATGTGGCGTAAATATTACTTTCTTCTTCCCTTGCAGGGCCTTTTTGTCATGTTGACAGGTTGCTTTTCAGAGCCAAAGGTAGGTTTGTCATTTCAGCAACTTGCAGATTATTGCCGCGCTCTGTCATTGTACAATAGGGGCTAACAATGCCCACCAGTGAATAAAATGGTTCTAAGAATCTATCCCAGTTCATTAATGAATATATATTTGTGCAATTATGACCAGGTCCGAGAAACACTGTTAAAACTCATGGTAAGTTCACTGAGATTCAGAATTACAACCCATCAGGGCAGACATATGTTTCACTGGTCTGTTTGCTTTCACCCTCAGGTTAAAGGAAACGATAACACCACAACAAATCCCACTTCAAACACATTTCCAAAAGATAAATCAGGTTAAAGGTCAGTAAACTCCTTAGTGATGTATGAGCTGCAGTTGTGGCGAAATCAGCATCCTCTCAATTGCATATTGTGTGTGTGTGTGTGTGTGCGCGCGCACGCTTTCATTCGTTTTCTAGGTATATGGACATAAAGTAGTGTATGCATGTGAATTGTATAATATTTATGTGCATTTGACAATACATGTTTTTTTGTCTCGTTTTTCAGGTGGTGCCGAGAGAAACAGCATCTCAAGTGTATATGAATTGTGGTGCGTCAGTTATAGATGCTTTTAAATCTGTAGATGTTTGTCCTGTAAACATGTCCTTCATGTTGTTCAGCCCAGTTCAGTGAAGAATATATATATATATATGTATATGGACCAAAAATAAGACGATAATTGTAAATGATGTGACATGAAAAGTATAACCTGTGTGCTGTATTATATAAACGAGGATATCTGTGGAGATGTAGAAGACAGAAATAAAGACAAGGAAAATGATTCTTGTTAAATATGTCATCCCAGATTCTTTCAAATATAATTGAGCAGAAAACACCAGATTACATAGAGTATATGATACAAACAAACCAGGGTCAGGTTACTGAAGTGCTGATCATTGCAATCCTGCAAAATGTTCATTCAGAGTCTGAGAGCAGTAGTTTATTATGTATAAAAACAGTAGATAACGCAGGGCTCATTTTCTTTTGTTTTTTGTCCAGGTGATGAATTTCAATCCTCAGATTTCTCCCACGTGCAAAATGCATCAATTATATATATTTATATATATATATATATATAGCAATGTATCAGAGGAAGGCCTAAGATGGATTTGCATACTTCTCCTAGTTCTGACTTTATGTTGACTCTGGTTCAGATTCACTGAGCCCTTCTAATGATGGTAAAGATGGCCAAGGTCAGAACCACCAACCCGGCAACGCCACCGACCAGAGCGCCCAAAATGCTGCCATGAGTGTTGACCTCCTCACATCTTTTGCCGGTGTAGTAGGTGGTCTGGCTGGTCGCACACCTGGAGAGCAACAGTCACACATATGAATGCATTGGAACTGTTGCTTTTACATGAATTCACATCACAGACTTGTTGGTTTGTTGTGCCCATGTACACGCTGCACTATTATACAGCACTATTGTCAGTGCAGGTCAGATTTTTCCTATATATATAAAACACATTGGTGAATATGTACATTACGCAGGCCTTTGCGTGTCTATATTCATGGGCTCTACAAAGTGTACATGTCATTTCTTACATATCTGAATGAATATCCTCAACCTTAAAGGTGCAGTGTGTGAGACTGGTCATTTTTGGAACTTCTAAAAATATTACAAAAACAATTGCATCCTTTGACTGGATCACCACCCTGGAAACACACACCTGCACGAGGCTTTCCCTTCGCTCTCCACACACACTCCTCCATTAACACAGGGGTTGGGGTGACATGGGTTGGTTGCACGCGCCTCTCTGTGTTTCGGAACCTGGAGTCCCTTTTCCACCTCACTGATTGGGTTCTCATCTGTGATGTCACTAACCGGAGCAGCTGGTTTGACGGGCACCTCTGTCTTCAGCAAGTGGGTCAAATCTGACAACGCAAGAATCATGAAATGCAACAATAGACAAGGCGTGGCACATTTCATTCTGTATATAGAAATGACGAATTCTGGGTAAAAGAGGTGTTTCAGTTTCTCACCATTTAAATCGGCAGTGATGATGAGGTCGTTGTTCTTGAGGAAGTTCCTCGTGCGCAGATGCTGGTGGGACATAAACAGGCTCCAGCCAAACTCTGGCCCACGGTAGCAGTTGCAGGTGCTGTCCAACGTGGCTCCTGAAGCATTGGATGGCCTGACCCAGTGACTGCCGCCATCTGACAAGAGAGAAGGTGAGGAAAACATTTCAATTCATGACTCAGCACATGAGGCCACAGGAATACTGCACTTTATCTATATCGGTTTTACACAGTTGCGTTTGGAATGTTCACATGAGTTGATAATGCTATTATTTATTATTACTTATTTGCCCGGATGGCTGGCAGCCATTTTTAAGGTGTTTGTCATTTGTTGTCATATGAAATGTAACACATGCGAAAGATTGTCAGTTTTCATCGGGTGTCGAGTCTGTGATTACATCAGAGGAGTCGGAGCATCCCTCTACGTTACGATTAAAGAGAGATCTGTGATTTTAAAAACAACTGACAGATCTGAGATGAATATTGAGAGGAAACATACGAGGACCTTTCACATGACGCACACTGTCGTAGCCTCTCGCATAAAAATGTAGTTTGGTACCCGCTTTGGACTTCAGGTGGAAAACTACCTTACATTTACTTCATGAGAATGCCTTGATCTTTCTCTGAAGCTCAATATGACCTGCATTTATAATTGTTAGAATTGTATTATTATTATTATCATTATACTGGTTACTAATGTTGTTGCTGATGTTGAGGCAGAGACAGAGAATCATGAGCCTACCGGTGGTGAAGCTTCTCGTTGACGACATGCTCAGTTTGACATCCGGATCCTGATCCATGGCAACGATGGTCGCCTGCCTGTTTGCCGCCGGCCACTCCAGCACTGCATCGTTTTCCCCACTGCAGAGGTGCAAGGTCATGCCCAGGTAATCTGCATAGGCAGGGTCTTTTCCATTCGGATAAAGGCTGACGCCAAAGGAGTAGCCCTCCGTGTTGTACAAGCATTGGCTTTTGACCACTCCGCCATTCGGAGTGGTGTTAAGGAGTCCGGTGAAATTCTGGATCTGCCAAACAGCGCTGGGACACCTAGTTTCCGTGAGAGTGATGTCATCAATCAAGATGGCGCCCGACGACATGGACGACGTCCTGATGCCTTGGAAGAAGTAACGGAACTTCTTCGTCACCCTGAGGGTTACATGGGCTATTTTCCAGTTGGTGTTACCATCACCTGTGGCAGAGATGGCAAGAAGGATTTTGCACAGACCCGACCATGACGGTGGAAAGCCAGAAATCTCACGCAGATCGTGGACGTGATGGTGTATGGGCGACAGAATACCTGTGATGGAGTGGATTTTCCTGGTACTGCGCACGACCCCTGTCCCGTCATCGGTCCTGATCCATATGACCAATTTGTCCTTGGCACTGCCGGTCATCTTGTAGAAGAACTGCAGGCACTGTTCATCTCTTTTGGGGTAAAGGATACGTGACTCCAAAAGGGCACTGCTGCCAATCACACCTTGAGAGGTGTCAAACTTCATGAAGTATCCAGAATCTAAAAATAGCAGGAGTTTAAGATCAGGTTTTGTTCATGAGCCTTAAACCTCATGCACTGGAGATGCTCTGCTCATTGTCGCACAAGTATGGCCCAGTGGAGAGCTCCGGTCATCTTTAAGAAGGGCTGCTTTTAGTCTGTTTGTGCAAAGTGTTGTCGTCATCGCCCTGGACTGAGTCATTTGTATTTACATAAGTGGCGTGGTGCCTCTATTCTGAAACCAGCATGTTCCACCACCATGTTGCGCCAGTCACCCAGAATGGACAAACTGAAGTCATGTTGGGTTTAAGTGATTGGCTATTGGCTCTCCTCCATTCATGGAAGGGAATTCAACTGCATTTTCCCTCTGAAACTTAATTCAACCTGCACACTGTAATTTGAAATACTCAACATGGATTGAGGAGAGCAAAGAATTCCACGTAAAGGGATGCTATTTGAAATACAACAAAAATGACTGGCGCTTGCTGCAGCAACATTTTATTGGATTGGATTTCTTGTTACTAAGTTGGCTATTGATCCTGTTTGTGGGTGACAGTTTGAGTTTGTTGTGTCGAAGTCGAGGACATAATGAGCAGTGATCAGACAAACAGGGCCCCGTACCTCTGCAGCGCCCTGTCAGGGTGTGGTCAGCGTCGGTCCCGTTGCCCAGCGTATGTAGCCAGTCTGCCGAGTCGTTCCCATACTGGATCATTCCACAGATGTTGATGAGCTCAAATGAGCACTGGTCCAAGAGTGTGTGTGTGTTGGCTGCAACAGTCAACACATACAGGGTGAAATATGGCCGGGCCTCCTCGAACTCACAGTTTGTGCTTGTATCGTTTTATGATACAAAGCATGTATCAACAAGTGCGTGTGTGTGGAACTGAATATAACCAGGTGGTTAATCGAATAATTAGCTCTGTTAATGGAAAACCTTGGTTTGGGGATTGAAAGCTATCCAGTGACCCCTTCGTCTTGATGGACCCAGAGATCTAGATGAACTCATACATTTACATTTATAATGTGTGGATTGTTGTTGCACGTTCTATATAACATCCATTGCACGTCTGTCCGTCCTGGGAGTGGATCCCTCACCTGTGACTCTCCCTAAGGTTTCTACCTCATTTTTGTTTCCCCTGTCAAAAAGGGTTTTTTTGCCAGTAGTTTTTCCTGACCCTTGCTGAGGGTCGAGAGATAGAGGATCTAAGGACAGAGGATCTAAGGACAGAGGATCTAAGGACAGAGGATCTAAGGATAGAGGATGTTCCCCACCCTGTGAAGCCCTGCGAGACAAACTGTGATTTGTGAATATGGGCTACATGAATGAAAGTTGATTTGAATCATCATTGCCCCACATGTAATGAAATCTTTGAGCAAGGCATGTGTGTATTATGAAATTCCACCCACAGCGCATGAGTCGTGCACACCACACCTGTGGTAGATGGACCATCTCAGTTACCGCATTGTTGTTACAGATCTTGGTAACAGGGAAGCAACTTTGAGTAATCTCATTGTCTGTCCGCCATTTTGGCTCATAGTCCATATTGAGAGTAAAAATTGTGATAATTTGCAGTTATACAACCATCTTATATTTATTTATTTTATGGATACACAGACTGAGAACTGTTCCCGTCAACATTTTGATATATCATGGTGATACCAAGCATCACCATGGTAAACAAATTTGGTGTTTTATTTGAGTTTGCGTCTATTGCTGCGACAATACTGTTGTGAGTTGTTGCGTCTGGTGTGGCATCTGATAGAATTTGCCACTTAGATGTGAATCATAAGAATAATAGATTAGTAACAGATTTCTACAAGTAGGAAAAGGCACACTTACCACAGTCATACATGCGGTTGAGCCTGGTGATGTCGATGGAGCTGAAGTCCAGTCGCTGGCCAATGACGTTGTTGAAGTAAGGGATGGTGGTGGTGATGGTGGGGATGCTCTCGTTCTTGTTGAATGACTTTGGCCTGTAGTGCATGATGGACTCGTAATCGTACGGCGTGTTCAGATCGGTGATGACATCATCTTCATACTTATTGAAGTTGTGCTCCATCCCTGTGAGTCACATTTTAAAGTTAAGATGGATGGATGGATAGAGGGATAGATAGAGAGGTAGATTGATAAATTGATAGATAGACAGATGGATTGACACACACATGTTTTGTTTTTTTAACTAAAGGTATTGAACTAAATGTATTAGGGTTAGAGCATTCGGTGAACTTGTGTGTAAATGTTGTTTATAAAGACACCGATTAAAAACAATTTCGATTATAAACTAAAAAGTTGCCAAAAGCATCTTTAAAGTAATGTAAATTTAGCACTCAATATTTATCATGGGTTTTTCCACCAATTTGCTGCTGTTGTTTTACATCC
>JAFBJT010012445.1:9392-27584 GCA_016785325.1 Chascanopsetta lugubris | reverse complement strand
AGCGATGGGGAACTTCCATCGTCTCGTCTCATTGAGGAGTCCGTTTCGGGTGGGCTGCACAACAGAGCGCAATCTCTGAGCGTGTGTGTGTGTTTAGTTTCTTTGTCAAACATCAATAAACCTGTGTTTACTTACTTTTCCAGCAATGTCTCCCTCAAATAGGTGGTTTAGCCCTGGAAATGTGGAAAATTACAGAGATTCCTGAATACATTATATATACATATATATACATATATATACATATATATATATATATATATATATATATATACACAAAACATATGATAGTTTACCTTTGTTGATCTCAAGTATGTCATCTCTCATTTCACCAGCATCTGCATCATCACCTGGAAGATTTTTTTGTTGTTAAAACTCAAGAAAAAATGCTAATTAAAACAGTTAAGTTAAAAAACACTGACCAGTAAATGTGGGTACGGCTCCCACCTGAGGTACGAAAACAAACACATCTTATTTTCAATCATCACATGACATGAATGATTCTTTTCATGACACGAGTGAAATTAAAAAATGAAGATCAAAGAATAATTTTTTTTAAATCAAACAATTTCTCTACCGTCAAAACTGCCAAGACGCAGCTGAGCAGAGCGCTCGTCCACAAACTGTCTCCAGGGCCCATGTCTGCGTTGACTGAGGACCAGAGTCTCTGGTTGACACAGCCAGGAAGACCGTGACCACAGAGGAACTTTGATCGCGATCATCGTGTTTAATGAGTAACGAACATTTCACACATGTCCTTGCCATCATTCGTGTGGCCGACATCGTGTCAGATGACGGCAGTAAACTCTCGACCCTGAACATCGGCAGCGGGTTCGGCTGCATGTTGATATGAGCCGACTTTATGAGCAGTTATACGAACAGATTAGCAATTTCTTGTCTTCTAGATTTGCCTCATACTACATTTACTTCAATGTTAGATATCTGATGTCCACACTGCTGATTTGACTGATATCAAATGAGCTTTTTATCACTTTATTGTTGCACCGTCATAAAGTTTATACTTCTAACACTGTCTGCATGACATTGTTTTGTCTCTTTCTCTGACTCTTCACCAGCAATGTTCAATATTATATTTTCGTTGTCGTTGTGATGTTAATGATGATGATAATGATCATCATTCTCATTATCATTACCATTACTAATGATGGTGGTCGTAGTAAAAGTAGTAGTAGTAGTAATATTTGACACCTTCAAGCATCGCAATTAATTTCATTTGAACAATCAGTGAGATAGAGCTTAAATGTAAGTTTACAAATAATATTATGCCAAGGCGATGACATATTTGAGTAGGAGTTCACCACTGTCCTTATTTCAGGTCCGTTTCTTTAAAACCACTCAAAAGACCCACTGATTTTGATTGAATTTGATTTGGGGAACATTAACATGTTTGTTCACCTCCACATTTTAAACCAACCCATGCAGCGCTTTTTCAGTCTCTCTTCTCTTTTCGACCCACTCTGACCAGTCAAGACACTTTGAGACACTGCCAACACTGAGTCTGAGTTCATTTAATTCGGAAGGTCTCTTTTATCCCCACAATCACAGTTGTCAAACATGTTCAATGTCTCTTTAAATTTAAACCTCTATTATTATTGTTGTTGTTGTTGTTGTTGTTATATGCATATACTGCATATTACTACCTCCTGCTTTAGCAACTGTTTTGCTGTACGAGTACAAATACTTCATGGTGTTGGTCAGAAATTGAAAATTCTAGTCACGTTTGCTCTCTCTCTCTCTCTCTCTCTCTCTCTCTCTCTCTCTTTGTGTGTGTGAAGGCACATGCAGATCTTCCATTATAAACCTGTAATCTCGGAGATTTATCTTATCTCAGGCTGCACAAGATCAAAAAAAAGTGATGACATTACCAGAGTTTATCTGAGCTCAATTTACCTGAGATGATAATATGTCCAAGGATCAGAGGTTGAAACATCATATCATGTGTCATCATATCACAAATCCTACAAAGTATAATGATGCTATCAACAAAGGACAAAGAAGGAAGGACAACAACACATCATTCATGCTAAATCTTAAAGGTAACTTTCACACCACAGTGTTCGAAGCAGACTCACAGTTGATGAGGTCCCATCAGCCCTTGGGCCGTGGGTCTTAAGGAAACCCCCCTGCATTTCGCGGGGTAGTTTCCCGAGGAGTCTACGTACGTATGTGTCGGACTCATGTTCTCTGGGCGAGCCTTGGAGCCTGAATGCGAAGCTCCTGATCTTCACGAAGTAGTGATCGAGTCCTATGGTGTCTCCCGGTCTGATGCTCGGGTGCTCGAGTAGTAGTCCTGTATGATCACCTGCTGGCGGTCTGTCGTGGCTAGTTATAGTTGGAGCCGATAATTGGTGTATAATCTCTGGTGCCCTGGGTGTCTGGGGCATACGCAATTTAGGGGGGGCGCATTCTTGGGGCGGCTATGGGTGTGATGGGCAGTTAGGGGATTGGTATCATTGGTTTTGAAGGCTTGGGACTTGAGCAAAGTGGCATTAGGGCAGGGGTGTCAAACTGAAATACACAGTGGGCCAAAATTTAAAACCTGAACAAAGTTGCGGGCCAACATTGAACAAATGAACCTTTTATATGAACCCAAACAAATTTTGCTTTAACTTTGAATATGAACCATGCAATGCTAATTACTATACAATATATAACTTAATAGTGGAGACATGCAAAATCAAATTTCAAATAAAAAAAACACATCAATGGCATTTCAAATAAAAATCGTATGCCTCTTTACTATTTGCCACGTTGACGCCACAAACAAGACAAACAGGTCTGTCTGTTACTCATGTAAACAGATATTGTACCTCCCCGCCTGTGACAGTTGTAGCGTGAAATTGCTATGACTACTGTCACAGAGGAGCGGGCGTTTCTGGGTCCTGTTGTAATTGACGCGCCAAAACAACAGCAGGGCATTATGGGATTTGTAGTATTAGCAGTGAATGCGCTGTATAATACCGGGGGCCAGCTCTAGTAGTCATTTGGTATTGTCTCGCGGGCCGAATATAATTACAACGCGGGCCAAATTTGGCCCACGGGCCAGAGTTTGACACCTATGCATTAGGGCCTCGCAACCTGTCTCTGGCACTAAGGTTGAGTCTTTGTTTTGGGGGAAGGAGTTAGTCGTTCTTAGTGCAGCTAGCTTCATCTCGGCTTTCCTGATACGGCGCTTACTCTCCAGCTGCCAAGCCAAGGTCTCCTGAGCTGTGATGGATTCCTGCTGAGCTCTGAGGGCTTGCTCCTGCTGGTCTTGAGCTTGCCTGGTTATGGCCCTGCAGCGCTCCTGCTCCGCGTCGGCCGGTCGATCTTCTTCTTCCTGTCTCTGAAGCTCTGCCAGCTCCAATGATCCCAGTCTCTCTTCTGGTAACGCATGTTGAGCAGGGGAGAGTGTGGAAGGTCGTCTCACCGAGAACCGGGTCACCCGAGATGATCGAGAAGTCCGTGACGCTGCCCTCGATGGAGTGGAGGGTAATGCGTGTGAGGGTTCTCGCCAGCTGGTCCAGTTTCGAGCACTTGTGATGGATAGTGGTCCCGGCGGGACACTGTTGACACTTCCGAACAACTAGGTTGAAACCCTTACAGCACGTGTCAACCCCAAGGCTTGCGGGCCAAATCCTGCCTGCCACGTGATTTTATGTGACCCGTGAGATCTTAGGCGGTGAATAATTTCTGTTACATTAACACAGAGCTATGTATGTATTTACATATATTTCACCTCTAAACAAATGCATATACAATAACTGTAACCTGAAAAAATAATAATCAAATACTGAGACAGTTATTTTGCTTTTGAAGAGTGTGTAGTTAGTCTCACAGTGACGACCGGATGTTAGAAGGCAGCTCTTGTGCCACACTGGTACAAGAGCTGCTGAATTCATTTTCTACTTCTGAACCACGATGAGTTCCATCAGATCCGTGTTACACTGAGCACACAGACGTTAGTTGTCTGACTTAAAACCTCATGTTTTAAGCCCCTGACGTTCATGTTCATCTGGTGCCACTCACAAATTAAAAATCACATTGGTTGGTTCTTATAATGTTTTTTTTATTATTATTATTATTAGGACAGTTCAACACAGAACTTTTCGAAATAATGATGCATTTACAAACTTGTATTTCAAACTTACACATACAAATTATATACAAGATGTAACGTCTGCAATTTGTTTATCTATTGATTAGTAAGAATGATCCATCCTTCTTTCTCCTTCACATGTATTTTCTTCTCATCCCTGCTGAAAATCAGAAACAAACAGAAAAACACAATGATTTGATTTACACATTTTCATGATCATATAAAAGCATGTTAGTGTTTAAAGAAGCAACTGAAAATAAAATATACCTTCACTTCCTCGTGACAAAACAACTGGCTGTTGTTACGCCATAGGCTGGATTGGAACTTCTGTTTTGATCAGTGGTGTGATGTCTGTGGATGTAGACACTTGTCATATTCCTGACATGCTGCAAATCAAACTTGACATATTTTTTAAATGTCCTTATATTCACAAACCCTCAAAGTCGATGAAGATGATGAGGTCGTCGTTCTTGAGGTAATTACGCCGCCGGAGGTCGAAGTGCTTGATGAAGTTCCCCCAGCCCCAGGATTCACTTTTGAAGCAGTCACAGTCAGGGTCATGCTTTCCCACCTTGGACGGGTTGTCCCACATCATCTGGCCATTTGATCCTGAGTGTGAAATGAACGAGAGGATATCACCTTTGCTGTAGGGACAGAGAGTGTGCATGGACTTTTTGTTCTGATCACGCACACACAAGGCACAGGTCCAAATGCTGAAGACGAGTTCAAGGTATAACCAAAAACATTTATCATTTGTGGGAAAATGATAAATATGCACTGAGCAAGGAAGCCAAGGAAAGTTCAAAAGGATAACAAAAAAAAACGCTGGCGTACCAGGATGAAAACTTACCCAACCTCTTGTTAGTCGTGAGGCTGCGAGCAGTAGACATCCTCAGACTAATGTCAGGGTCCTGGTCCATCACCACCAGTGTGGCCTGTCTGTTCACGGCCGGCCACTGCATCACTATGTCGTCCTCCCCGCTGGCCAGGAAGAAGTACAGCCCCGTGTAATTCCCCGTATAGTCCGTGTACGTTGACTGTGGCAATACACGGACACCATAACCGTAGCCCTCAGGGCTGTAGAAGATGGGACTGTCAATGGACGTGTTGGCCGTCTCCATGAGCCGTGAGAAGTTCTGGATCCTCCACACGGCGTTGGGACAGCGCGTCTCCGTCAGGCTGATGTCGTCAATGAAGATGCCACCAGAGGACGCCGACGTGTTCCCTCGCACAGCCTGGAACGAGTAGCGGAATTTCACCCCCACCTCCAGAGGGACGTGGGCGATCTTCCATGTGCGGTCAGAATCAGCTGGGCAGCAGAAACACAAGAGGGTAAGTCTTAGAAATGTGGCAGAGTAATGGTATATTCATTTGTTTTGTTTTTCACGTTAATGTTTTTAAGTAGAGGGACTTTTTTTGCCAAAAGTTGGATACAAATATGTGAAGCAGTCTTAGCCTAGCATGATGTCTGAATTCAGGTGGGGCAGCGAGCATACACCGAATGTTCCATACACTTCCTCGATAGCAGTAACAGATGGAAGAGAACACAGAAGAGTTTCAAAGACATATTCTACCATAGAAGGTCTGCATTTTCTTCATTTTACGAACGGTGCCTGTGCTGTCGTCCATCTTGACCCAGACCACCAGTCTGTCCTCTGGACTTCCCGTCATCTTGTAGAAGAACTGCAGACACTGCAGCTTCCTCTTGGGGTAGAGGATTCTTGACTCCAGTAACGCAGACTCTTCGGGTTTACCAGTCATTGTGCTGAAGTGCATGAAGTACCCACTGTCTGCGAAATCAGTTCAGACAACTTTACCTTTGCTGTCCTTAGTCCTGATACCATGGTTCCATTTTGAGCAGTATTTGGGATTTCAGGACAAATATCACGCGGCTCTCTGACCTCTGCACCTTCCCAGGAGTGTATGATCCTCGGATCCGACTGTGCTCAGTGTATGAACCCAGTCTGCTTCATCGGTCGAGGCCTGGATCATCCCGCAGATGCTGGCGAACTCAAAGGCGCACTTATCGAGGAGGGTGAGGGGGGCGGCTGTTGTGGAGAGGACAAACAATAACAATGTTCTTAACCTTAAAGAGACAAAGAAAAACACATGAGAGCCTCAACACAGAAACATCTCCTCTGCAACCTACAGCAGTTGTACATCCTGTTGAGCCTGACCATGTCCATCTTGCTGAAGTCGAGGTATTGGCCGATGATGTTGTAGAACTCTGGGATTTTGGTGGTGATGGTGGGAAAGCTGTCGTTCTTGTTGAAGGAGAAGGGCCTGTAATGCATGATGGACTCGTAGTCGTACGCCGTGTTTTGATCGGTGATATAGCTGTCATTATATTTGTTGAAGTTGTGTTCCATGTCTGTAAGAAACATGAAGTCCTTTTGGTCAGCAACTCTACACACACAATAGCATCAGAAGTATCAACTTTCAATGTGTATATGAATGTGTAGAAGTGGTGCTTTTGGTGTGTTTTCATCATAAGGAGCTTTAGGGATCTGTACAGAAATGGTTGTCTATAGCGGCACCTGTGGCAGTGAAGCTATTTTAGAACCTGGTGAGTGTGAGCGAGCGTCAATGAAAAGGAAACAATCACAATAAAGTGATTTTCAATGCAACATGTTGCTAAAAGAGAACATTATCTTCCAATGAATAAAGAACTGAGGCATGTACTTGGTAAAACCTGGTCCAGCCAGATGTCGACGTAGTCGTCCCTGTCTGTTCGCGACTGTTCGTGGTAAAATCCCAGAGCGTGGAGCAGCTCATGCTCGATCACGGCCTTGTGGTCACAGCCTGAGCCCAGAGACAGGATCTGACCGGTCTGCTGATCACCAACGCTGGAGAAACACCTGGGATACATCGAAAGAATTAGAGAACAAAGGTATTGAAGGAACAACCCTTTGTTATGCTTTACGCGATGATGTCTGCTTCACAAGCAGTGATGTCTTTTCCAAAGTCCCACTGTCTCCTAATTTCGGAACAGGCTTTTAGACACAAACAAATGAGGAAGAAATGATTCAAGTCAATTAAATTTAACCATAGTAAAAAATATTGTACATGTACATATTGTACAAACATTTTGAAATGATCATTTAGAAAAACACATTAAAAACTACGTATTTGAATTCAGTAGATTGAACACATGTAAGAGAGACCGAGTCATACCCTCCTCTCTTTTCGAACTTAATAAAGGTCTTTTCTCCCTCATAAGGTTTGAAGTCAACACAGGACTTGAGTCGATACATTTCAAACGCTTGGTGGACGCAGCCCTTGGCGTTGAGATCTGAGGAGGGAGAGAAACAGAGAAGGTCATTTTTTACTCTTTATTCCTAAGCATTGATTAGAAATAGAAAATA
This sequence comes from Chascanopsetta lugubris, assembly GCA_016785325.1. Taxonomy (NCBI): domain Eukaryota; kingdom Metazoa; phylum Chordata; class Actinopteri; order Pleuronectiformes; family Bothidae; genus Chascanopsetta; species Chascanopsetta lugubris. Next base: position 20,123 of record JAFBJT010012445.1, on the reverse strand, counting down.
CGGGGTTATAACTGTGCTTGCGTTTACGTCCGGCAGCGGAGTGAAGGTGAACTCTGCCTCAGTGTGTCCCAATGGCAACATTATGCTCAGGGAACTGTTCTCCATCTAGACTTGTATATACCGGGCTGATTTTAATTCCAGTTCAATAGTAAATCAATCCAAATATTATTATAATCCATCACATATGCACAAATGAAAATCTACAGCCCTGAGCAGACTATACCTATCTGACAGGGCATAGGTTTGATCAACTATGTGAAGAATATATATAATATTTTATGATGTGCCTGGTGCTGCTTCATCCAGCATTATTCATAGCAGGAACAATTTTAAGACAAAATATTTTGTGTTGAAATTGAAAAGACACTCACCCAGGTCATCGCCCAGAATGTAAGGGATTGGAAATTTCCATCTGTATGCTGTGTCAGCCAGAGCATTCCTTCCCACCTGTTACATAAACAAGGCATTTAGTTTAAAAAGCACTAAAGTTTTGGATGGAGTGTAATAAAATCTCATAAAATCTCATAAAATCTCATAAAATCTCATAAAAAACAACACGTGAGATTAAATCATTGTGTAATTTCACAAGAGCATGTCAGCTGCTCCCAGCATTCCAGAAAGAAAATATGCAAATGTCAAAGTATCAAAATAAGAAATTGTGAAAAGAAAACAACTCACTGGGAGTAAGATGTCTCCCTCAAACAGGTTTTCTTTTAAACCTACAGCACAGGAACAAACAACTTGTTTATAAAGTCGCAGTTAGTGGTAAATGCAGTTCATCCCAGGAAACTGGAAAGCTTGATGTGTGTGTTGTGGATGTTTCGATGTGCGGTTGCTCACCCAGGTTTAAGATGGGGTTCTCATCCTCACCATTCTCATACACCTCTGCAAAACACACACACACACACACACACGGTTCACACTTTTGTGACATTTAACACAAGACTTTTATGTTTTGTATTTCACGTCACGATACTTAAGTCTTACCATGTACTTCGATGGAAACTGGTGCCTGCAAAAAAGAATGCAACATGTATAATCATAATAACATACAAATATAATGTCATGAAAAGAATGAATAGCACCCTCCTGCTCCCTGCCAGTACCTGATGAATATATACTCACAGCGTATGAGGTGGTCAGAACCACCAGTCCACACCACAATACCAGCACTGTGTCCATCATTCTGCTGAATGTCACAGAGCAGATGTTGCTGCTTTGCTTTAAATGTGCACACCGATGAGGCACGTGACCTTTGGCCCATGAAGAGGTTTATGTTGGTCATAAAACACTGGAAGTGAGGGACTTTGACACAGAATGGTTACTCGCCGAGGGCTTTGTGTCCACGTGCATCTGCACTTTTTCGTTTTTCAACATGTGTCTGTGATCGGCTTGTATTTGATTCGGATACAACACCAGACAGCGGCCGCTCATCCACACATGCCCCTGCAGGTTTTCACCGATGAGACGATCCTCTCCCATGATCATTAGTCATGTTGGAGTCAAAGTCAGATGAAGAGGAAAATGAGGAGCAATATGAAGCCTTCGCTTTTTCTCCGCGATTCGCCCTCAGTGTTTCAGCTCCCCAGATGTTACAAGTCTACGCAGACTGCCGCATCTCACAGATTTGAAAAGGATGTCAGCGACGAGTGCTGAGTCTGTCTTCGATGATGCAGTTCAACCACGAAAGGGCGGTAAATACCCAGACGCATCATCGGTGAGGTTTGCCGAGATCCCCGGGTGTTCCGGGTCTCGCAACATCAGACGCCCTCCCTCGGGCGACCCAACCGGGGCTGACCACACCCCGCCTTGAGCCCCCGCAGCGCCGGGCCCACCTCTCGGACCCTTTGATCCAGAGCCACCTCGAGGTTCTCTCTGCAGCCTCTGTGCTGGACTTGATGGCTCGCTCTCCTCTGCAGCACCAGTGATGCCGAGCAGGGTGTAGGTCTTGCAGAGGGAGCGGGCAGGAACGCCTCGACATCCCACCTCTATTGGCTGACAACGGGCTTTCCAGCCTCTCCTCCGCCATCCCTGCGTGAGCTCGTGGTATTTGAGTCGCTTGTGCTGATTGGCCTCTTCCTTGTCTCGTGAGCGGTTTGATGTGTAGCTCACTGGCGTTTTTTTTAACACGGGATGGAGCGGGCTCATGAGTGCCAGCTCAAAAAAGTGTGCATGCTCAGGTTTGTGTGTCATATCTTGCATATTCTATTATAAATTTGAGGATCCGACGAGAATTTTCTTATCTTAACCATATTGAACCTTGGCAGATTGACAGTGTGTGCTCCACTGGTTGCCATTTTTGGCGCTGGTACGAGAGCGGCTGCATTCATTTTCTACTTCTGAACCAGAATTAGTTCCATCAGATCCGTGTTACACTGAGCACATAGACATTAGTTGTCAGATTTCAACCCTCACGTTTTAAGCCCCTGATGTTCATGTTCATCTGGTGCCACTCATATTTTCACAAGTCAAAAGTCACATTGGTTAGTTCTTATGTTCTTTTATTATTATGACAACGCACGATGCGGAAAACTCCGGAAAACGAAGCGTGGATCGTGGGAGACTCCGTGCGCTACCATATCTCACAATGCACCGCGCTCCACCCACAATGCACCGCGCTCCACCCAGAATGCACCACGCTCCACCCAGAATGCACCACGCTCCACCCAGAATGCACCGCGCTCCACCCAGAATGCACCGCGCTCCACCCAGAATGCACCGCGCTCCACCCAGTAACTTTTTTTTTAAACACCGCACTTAGCCGAAGCGAATAACGAGGCTATTTTTAAAACGAATATAACGAATGCAAATGTAAGGAGTAGAAGTAAAAAGTCGGCTGAAAAATAAATGCTCCAGTAAAATGTAGATACCCAAAATTTCTACTTAAGTACGGTAACAATGTATTTGTACTTCGTTACTTTACACCTCTGCTGCCAGTACCTGATAAATATATACTTACAGCGTATGAAGTGGTCAGAACCACCAGTCCACACCACAATACCAGCACTGTGTCCATCATTCTGCTGAATGTCACAGAGCAGATGTTGCTGCTTTGCTTTAAAGGTGCACACTTTGGCCCCTGATGAAGTTTGTTAGTCATAAAAACACGAGGAATTAGTCATAAGACTTTGACTCGGAATAGTTAATGACTGAAGGCCTTGTGTACACATTTATCTGCACTTTTGGTTTTTCAACATGTCTGTTATCGGCTTGTATTTGATTTGGATGATCACCAGAGAGTGGCCACTGACCTTTGAGAGTTCCCAAGGACATTTCGTGCCATTCTGTTTTTGCATTTTGAAGCCAAATGTGAAGCCAAAATAAAGTTTCCAGATGTTTTTGAAAGGAAATCTGATTTTTAGAATATTTTAGAATGGAATCCATTTTTTAAATTAGCTTCACGTGGCTGTGCTACGAGAAAAAGGACGCATTTGTTCCATTTAATTCCATCTAATGCAATCCTTTGATTAGGATATCATTCTGGACAGCTGGCTTTCAAAATTTGACTGACCACCAGGTGATGCTACTTTTTACCTTTCTAAATTTCAGTAATTTTATTGTTTTCTGCAGGGCTGCTATGACCCTGCAATGATGTTGGATTATGGTCTGTATGGAGAAAAAAAAGGTTTGTGTGTTTCAAACAGGGAGGGGACGCCGCAGCCTGCTGTGACCTTCTTGGATTGCGCAATCCCTCACTAACTGTGCTGGTGCCATGCAATCAGCGTGTTACTGTCTCTCTATGTGGCCAATATAGTGTCTGCAAAGAATTGCATCATACGCTATGACTTTCCATCGTCTGGTTCCTGTACATTCTGTGTGTTTGCACGTGGTTTGGTCGGACTGGTTGATAAATGATACACAAGTACCAAAAAAAGAGAAACAAATGGCGCTGGCAGTTTGTTTACTTTTCTCGCTTGCTCCGCCGGACTTCCAAAATGAAAGAATACGTTTCAAAACATTTTGAAACGAAAAGGAGATATGTACAAATAAAGGTAAGACCATAAAATGCCCTTTTCTCTCAAAATGAGATGACTAAAACAACAAACATCTCATATTTAAATGAAAGATTACATTAAACATTCTTTTATTTTTTTAATAACCTTTTTGTTAAACAGAAACTGCTGCCAGTTGAACGGTGAATAAGATTCTCTGTTGAGTCCATATATTTGTAAACCTGACTCTGAAAGAGTCAGTGCCTCCCCAGCCATGAACCTCATGTGTCACTGGTACATCCGGCAGCTGTTACTTTAGACGAGTCCCATTGGGTGTCCTATGATGCTGAGACTGGCGTGGACATAGCCAGTAGTCGAATGTTGCGCACGCAGCCGCCTGCAGCTTCCTGTAGCACATCATTGGTAGAGCCCATGAAGCGGATGAGGGGCTGCAGGAGGAACAGACAAAGGAGCTGGGGTGAGAGATTTAGGTAGACCATCGAGGCGACCATATTTTGAACAAGAAAATGCAGTTAATGAACGCTATCTGACGCCAAATGATCAAAGGATTTTGTCGAGAAGCGTGTTCCTTTGAACTTTGAAAAAAGTAACTGAGTTTTCTACAGCTGTAGTTGTCCTGTAACCCACCCTGACCATTCCTGTCTCGAACATGGTGATACAGTTGTCGGGGTCTGTGGACAGCTCGTGTAGGGCTCTGGCTGTGCTCTGGTGGACCCCCGTGTCTTCTGACGTGAGGTAAGGCACCAGGGGGGCCACAGCACCAGCTTCACCAAACAGCGCACTGTTGTTGTTCCACCCGCAGCACTGGCTGATTGCCTCTGTGAGGTGCAGACGGAGCCTGTTGTCAGTCTGTGGAGAAGAGAACGCAATGCTAAGACAAGACTTCACGTTGAAGAGAAAAACAACATGCATCAATGTTCTTCCAATTACTTGTATTTACACTTTGTTGAGTAGAGAAACAGCTCAAATCCATCAAAACAGCTCAAATCATATCGACACGTTGTAGGTTGTAGGTTGACACGAGTTCTAGGATTCTCTCGTGGTAAAACCTTGTGATTGGTCCGAAACGGTGAGCTGTACTTACAGTGTTAGTCAACCTGGCCAGCAGTGGGACGACCCCATATTCAGTGAGAATTGCCAGATTCTCCTCATCTTTGGCTATTTGAGTGACGGTGGCGCAGATGCTTGCCAGGACCTCGTTGTTTGTGGACTTCAGCAAATTAATGATCAGCTCGAATCCGCCGACAAAGGAGCGCACCATCTCTGCTGCATCCTGTAGTCAGAGAGGGTCTGACGTTAACAGGTGCTCTCAAAGGAACAATGGCAAACATGAGGGGGGAGGTAGTTGGAGAGGAAAGAGGAGAGACTTGGTACAACGTTTTTCACTTCTGCTGAAGGGAAACGAGTGAAATATGTAAGTGGTAGGGCTACAACTAATTACTGTTGTTATGATTATTATGTTGATTATTTCGACATATCACTTCCAGCTGTGTGTTTGGAAAAGAACAGAGATTTCTTGACAGCGTTGTTCCAAACTTGGCAATATTGCAATATAGAATCAGAAGAGAGGAACCATCGATGCTTCGAAAAAGATGCTTTTAAACCAAGGAGCTCTGGCAACATGGCGCCAACTCTGCTGGCAACACAGAGCAGAGGAAGAGGACAGATCTGTACTTTGTGGTATGGGAAGGATAATGCCTTGCTGTACCTTGGCGTTCTGAATGCACGGACAAAGGGCCCACGCTGCAGTGGACTGAACATCTACATTGTTTTTTTTCAGTAGGGACCAAACCAAGCGAACGCCATCAAGCTGTTCAATGATTCTACCGGGACAGAGAAGACAGGAGGGAAGGGGGGAAAAAATAGGATTAAAAGTCAAACGTTCAACTGGTGTAATTGTGAACAAGGTGGATCAGACTCTTCTCAGTAGGGCCACTTAAACCCTGACCTCAAACAAACCCTTAAGGCAGGGTGATAATGACGTATTGGCTCTGCTGATGCCAAAAAGAAGGTCTAGTCAGCTGAAGGGTTAAAGAGTAAGAGACAGTGACTTACGCCATGTTGTCCAAGTCTGTAGCACAAGCACCTACAGTCTTAGTTACATTCACAAGCAGATCCTGAGTAAAGGGCACAAATAACACGCACATGGGCACATGACACAGATGGAATGTTAACGGGTAAATGTCGTAAATAACGCAACGTAATGACATTTACCCACTTATGAGTGTTACATAAATAGCATATGGATCATTAAAAACACATACATGGGTCACATTAACAAATACCATGCAGACCTAATGAGTAAATTACACAAATAATACGTACAAAAGAAGCACTGCTACTGCATTGTATGAATGCTCAGTACAAATCATTCATCATGATATGACAAAATTCATTCTTCCTAAACAAACTGAAAACAACCAGATCACAATACTTTTAGCAGATGCTAATTTAGGAGAAAGGGACACTGACCTGGTTGGTTCCAGTGAGCAGGTTGATTAGCGGCCTGATCCCCCCACACTTTCGGATGGTGGCCTTGTTGGCAGGTATCTGGGCTAATTCTCCCAGCGCTCCCAATACATTTATCAGCACCTCTTCAGGCTGATTGGTCAGCATGCCGATCAGGGACTCTGTGGTATTGTACTCCTGAAACCTTCCCGGAGATCATCGTGATTAGCTGCTTCACATAGATTTGCCGTCTCAACCAATAGTGGGGCTCAATGTCACAAGATGACGAAGAACCTGCAGCTTGTAGCCCTCTGGGGCTTTTGAGCAGCTTTGCCTTCAGCTGCATGCCAACATCATATTGAAGTACTCACAATTATTATGCTAACAGGCCAGTATGACAGCACACGCAATGAAACATGCTAATCAACAATGAGATAGAAAGAGAGAGAGAGAGAGAGAGAGAGAGGTAATAAGATGAGAGTCCAGAAATCTTACTTCTTCACATTCTCCATGCTCATGGAGCACTTCCAAATGGCGCGGGTGGCAGCGGCCAGGAGCTTCTTGTTGTCAGCTTTTCTCAGAAGTGACACCAGTGGCTGTAGACCTTTGCATTTACGCACCAGATCTTGGGTGTGCTTGTCCTCCGCACACTGCAGCGCAAACAATAAAGAGGGTTAGTTCGTAATGCAGTGGTGGGTGAAGAGGAAGGGGGATATAGAGGAGGGTTGTTTTGTCCTTCACACCTTGAGCCCATCAAATTGTTTTGCAGAAGGTGGAGAGGTGCGGAAAACAGATACCTTGAATATTGCACTCGCACAATGCATTTGTAGTTCGTCGTCATTACTTCTGAGGTGTTTGACAAAATCCTTGATCATGCCCTCGGCCTGAATGGCTTTCCTGTAGCTCTCCTGTAGCACACACCAGTTTAACAAATACGTGAGCGATCTGAATCAACATGTAGAAGTCTTTCCTCGTATTTTCCTCATCTCGGGTGTCTATCGGGGTAAATATCACAGATTGTATACCTCTGAAGCACACTCCTGCAGGGTGGCCACCACAGGAATCAGTATGTTCTCATGTGGCAACTTCAGCAGCCGTCCGAGTCGCGGGATGCCGTCGGCCTTGCGGATGGCCAGTTTATTCTTGGTGCCCTTGCTGCAGCTCCAGAGCGCCAAGGCTCCACAGCGTGCTACCTTTATATCCTTGGCCTTCGTTGTACCGGTGGCTAAGTCATGCACGCAGTCCAGCATGCTAACCTGACCAGACAGAGAGAGAGAGACACACACACACAGACGCACATTTGGATTAGAGTAAACATCAAAACCAGACAAGCAGGAGGACCAGGAGATGTACACACAATTACATAAACATGATCAACTCAAGATGAAGTAGGGAGAAAAAAGCCCAAAAATGTTAACAGTAGAAATCTGTCAGGGAATATAGGCCTGAAAAGCCCAGTCTTGTGGTTAATGGTTGTCACTTGGTGTACGAGTTTAGCGTAGAGTGGTAAAGTTATTAGCCACAGTGGAAATATTTCTATTCGTTCAACTTTTTAGAGTTCAAGAATCTAGGATGACAGCTGTTCAGTCCTTTATACGAATGCTCCAGGTTCCCGTTTGGATTTTTCTCTCCACCTCCAGCAGTGCAGAGATCTTGTTCCACAAGCTCGATCCTACATTTCTCCGTCCTCACACTCACCAGTTTCTTGATCCCACCACATTGCTTGATGGTTCTCCGCGCGTTCTGGTGCGTGGCCACGTTGGCAATTGTCTCAGCACTTAAGGCCTTCAGGTCCTTGACTGGCGTGTCCAGAATCCTCACGATGCTCTGCAGACCGCCCATTCCAACAATACTTTGACTGATTTTCATGTTGTGACTGATCTTTCTCAGTATTTTCAAGGATCCGATCTATTCCAACACAGATACACAGAAAATGACACCAATGGTAAGGATGATACATACGCTTTGTTGGAATCTGGTGTCATGTCAACCAGAGGCCTCAGTCCATTCAAGAAAAAATATCAGAAATAAAATCAGGTTTCAAGAATACCAAGACATCACTTAGGAGTAATTGTGCCCCTGGGTCTTTAAAGACACGTTCTCTGACCCGGGCATTCTGTGACTCACTTCGCATCTGAGCTCATCTGTATCCAGCAAGTTGATAAGGACTTCAAGGCCTCCTACGTCCAGGATGGCCACTTGGCACACGGCCTGCAGTAAGTCAAAGTCCATCAAGGCACACAGGATGAGCACGGTGGCTGTCTGGTTGACTGCCTGAAACAAAAGTAATGTGTGAGTGAATGAAGGAGTGGTCACGAAGACTAGAAAGTTGCTGTTTACTCCGAAAACGAACGAGCCCATTTAGTTTTCCCAAGGCTATGAACAACTATTGAATTGTTGGTGGTCAAGTCTGTCTTTTGCATCAAGTCTGCTGTCATGAATGCACCGGAGAAACCAAAACAGGAACTCGAACAGAGAATGATGAAGCCACGACACAGACAAGCCATGTGGTGACTAATCTGTACGACCGTTCACTCTCTCAAACCGAGTGAACGACTTCAACACCGGCGTCGCATCTTGATCTGAACAATGAAATGTCTCAAAGTCACAAAGTCTCCAATGCCCTCCAAAGTTTTTGCCACAATTTGCCACAAACAGCCATGGCTACATGCCAACGATAGAAAGCTGAATACAAGCGTCACAACGGAAGTGGTGTGGGTGGGGCCAAAAAAGTGGAGGGAAAACATACAATCGCTAGAGAAAACACTGCATTCAATTAGACATAGGATGAAACCTTCCTCGCAACAATTCCGCACCTGGAGATACTTGACCAGTTTGTTGATCTGCCAGTATTCAGGGGGAAGGTCTGTGAGTTGCATCTCCTGCTCCTCTTCCTCCTCAGTCTCAGGTGAACTCTCACTGGAGACCTGCGACGCCATGGCTCGTGTTGGGGTCTTACTGAAAAGCAAAACTATCGACCTCAGGTAACGATCCACGCGGTGCTGGATGGTGCTGGGCTGTACGGTGTCCCGGTGCTTAAGAGGGAACGCGATACTAAAGCATTCAGCACCATGACAGCGTTCTATATTCTTTAATGAGAATCTTCAAATAACTACAGCCACATCAAAACGTTGGAACGAACTGAGCGCACTCACATTATCTGTGAGCCCAGGTGTGCAGGTAGAGGCGGCACTGAGAACTCTGCTTTCATCTTGCTTTTGGCTCCTGCTCCCTGCTTTTTCTTCTGCGTTTCCCCCGACTTCTCTACCCGAGGGCCAGTGCATTTCATTTCTTCCATGCTGCTGTAATGATATCAAATCAGAGGCATGATTCTGCTTCCTGTTTTTGAATATGTCTCACGTTATTGTCCACAGCTCGTCCACAGTCTCGTGTTTTTAGAGTTTTCTTCTTCAGCAACTCCTCGCGTTAGCGTTTCGATATTTTAGGACGCACCTTACACCAAGTGTCACTTACCCACAAAGAGTTTGGAGACCGTAGTCCTTCCATCTTGGACATGGTTCGTATTTTTTCTTGACACCCTTGTTCTGCCTTGTCTGCGCATCAGAGGTATTCGCCATCGTCTGCATCTCTCTGTCTCTACCTTCTCCTGCTTTCTCTGAGTATCTCTCGAGGAATTCCTCTGCGCTTCCACTTTGTTTTTAGATTCCAGAGCCTTTGATGTAAAGGAGTAGGTAATACCTTTGACTGCTCTGCGTGACATGAGATCTTGGAGGTGAATCAGAGCACGAGTTTCTCACCAAGCGTCTCATCAGTGGGAAAAAATTGTCTCTAAAAACGTTCTTGCCTAATCTACTTTGATTTCCTGTCCAGTAGGTGTCAGCCATGCGCCTGTAAACTGGTCCAGTAACTCTGGAGGAAGAAGTCAAGCTGCACTCAGCATGATGAAGTCTCGAGCCCTATTTTCATGTTGTATTTCAGCAGTATTTTTTGTTTTTTTCTGTGTTTTGTGTGTGTATGTGTGTGTGTGCGCGTGCATGTATGTGTAGGGAGGTCAACTGTAACTGTTTAGGATTTTGTAAAATTTTATCTACATACCACTTCTCTCCCTTCTCGTTTGTCCATGAACATTTATTTACCTGAGGTGATCTTCTTCAGGTTGCATGACCCTTGATGTGTTTGAGTGTGAGGGAATCTTCCAGGAAGTACGGATTCTCGATTCCACCCTTTCATTTTGATATTTGCTTTAGTGCAGCAAGTGACAATAAACTATATGTCGTTTTAAAATTATTAAGTGTAGAAATGTTTTAAAGGGGCATTGTGGGGGACGGGGGACGGAGGGGGGGGCGGTTGGTGGCATCTGGTGTTAAAG
>JAFBJT010012421.1:92317-128211 GCA_016785325.1 Chascanopsetta lugubris | reverse complement strand
TGATTGGGTGGTGGGGGTGAACAGTTCATCGGCAGCCACCAGCTGGAGCGGGGTGTCATCACACCTCCAGGTCACGGGTAGCATATGGAAGACAGACCAGAACAAGGGCACGCTGGTTCAGCACTGTATGATAATGTATACAGGGACCGGCAAAGGTGTTTGATTAGAGTGAGATCAAACGACGACAAATGTGAAAGAACAAAGGACATGAGGCTAAAATGAAGTTAAAACGGGTCAGGTGAATATTTGAATGGAAACCTCCCTCATTTGAAACTCTTACATTCTGTTTGTTCTTTCATAGCTAGAGCTCCTTCCTTGGCAGTGGCCCGTGAAAGGGCGAGTCCCCTTGCAAAGACCTTTACTTTGACTATCAACGGTCCCCCGGGGGGGGGGGGCCCGGGGGGGGGGGGGGGGGGGGATTCTCGACCAGCTCCTCTCTGGCAGCAGCCCCCGTCTCGGCTCTCCTGGGATCGGCGGGACAACATCTGCCGCAGCAGGACCAAACATCTGGCGGAGTGGTAGGAAAGTCAGAGTGCCGTTCAGAGGGGTGTTTCAGAGAAATGGTGGCACTGGCTCGGGGGTGGGCCCGGGGGGGGGGGGGGGGGGGTGGAGTCACCCCACACCTCGCTACAGACGAAAGCGCCGTCTGTAACTTTTCCTTCAAAGTGCCGCAGAGCATTGCCTGCGATGATAAAAGACACATGCGGAGGCCTCGGGGGGCTACAGGATGTTAGACTGTGTTGCATACAGCGTGCATGCTGGCAGCCGGGGCACAAGACCCATTTTTCCAAATGTCTGCTGCTGCTGTGCTTCAGCAACTTCCACAAGACGCTTTCCACAGAGCTGTATTCACACCAAACATGATGGGAATTTCGTGCACACACAAAAATCTATGATAAAACGGGACTAGATGGGTATTTTGCATAGTTGTACTGAAGAGGTGATTCCACCCCCGTCAGTGAATTGAGATATTTTAACTCAAATTGATGTGACCTAATGTTGTAAAAGCTTTAACTTTTAATCCATCCAACAGATCTGGGCTCTCACTCAAGCTGGCAAGGCATCAGCCTGGGCAACGGGCACCAGAGTCGGCAGCCATGTCTCTTAAAAGTAAGTCATTATGTTACGACCATAGACTGCATATAAAGAGTGCTTTCGAGGCTCGTAGAGGGCTGGATTGCTCGTCGGCCATCTTGCAGTTGCCCTAACTCCTCCTACATCCAAAAACGGGCAAAGAGGCGGAGCACAGGTTGAGCTGAGGGTGGGCCCCACAGAACTTGTCTGGTCGGCCCAGATGTCACTCAAGAGGCCACGCCCTTGATTATGCACATTTTGGTCATGTATAGTGTTGGTATTGTTGTACTGTAGTTTTACTGTACACATATTGCAAGTGGCGTTTTAATCTGCTCTGGTCAATTATTTCCGCATTCTGTCAGGCCTCAGAATCGGGTCATACGGCCATGTTTCCTTTCATGGCTGTCGTGGATAGGAATCCACGACAGCCATGACTTGTCAACTGATAATCAATGACAATAGCGCCTCCTGCTGCAAATCCCTTCTGAACTGGATGTCACTGCTGTATTATTGCACCGTGCTGAACCCCGACCTAAGTGACAAGTCTGATACGATCGGAACTGGTTCGATACTCAACATATCCAGAGGTCGGTGAGCGCCCTGGTGCCACTCTTTTAGAATAAGGGACATGGAACTCGATATTGATCACATTTATGTAGGTTTAAGTACGAACTCCTCCTATTAGTTTGGTTTTCATTTGTCCATTGATTCCAAAAAAGTGGTGAAATCCGGATTCATGAGTCATAATTGCTCTAGCAAATGTCTTGGCAGCTCCATATCACCACTGTGCAGATGTCAAGGTGCGTCATCCATATTTATGTTTCGTCTGTGGATTTCCTTTTGGCTCAGAGACATAGTAAATGCAAATTTCTTTTCCAAAATGCTCCAGTTTATAAACCGAAAAAAGGCAAATGCATTATTCTGTGTTTTAAAATATGCAAATCATTAATTCAATAATTAAAAATTTTCCGTGCCTGAAGTGAAGTCCAAACCACACTGCTGCACCTGAAAGTGTAATCAGTGAAGCTAAGTTTCCATTCCATCGAGCGCTGCCTTTTTGAGAAGTTCTTGTGTCCGGGCAGCAATAATAATAATAACAAAAAACTCAATGTGCGATCCAGGAGGAACTGGTGAGTTTGAGTGGAGCTCAGCAGAAGTTCAAATGCTCGGAGCGAGGCAGCACCTCATGCTCGACATCTGCCAGCTAACAAAACAGGGTGGGTCCTGACGCATGGCCCTTACCCCAGACTTTGATAACAATCTCAGATCCCGTCTCTGGTGATGTCAGTGTCTCGTAGCTTTCATCCCATCATGCACTTTGCAGGATTATCGCAAGTCGATGCTTTTCCAGCCATTTTTTTCCATTTCATTTGCCCTTGTCAGTGCTTACCCCGCTCCACTCTGATGGAGAAGTTCCACAGGAGGTTGCTGAGCATACATTCTTAACAGAATCCCTTTTCAAATTAAATTTAAATGACCCCCTCAGCTCATAAGCAGAGGCTCTCCTGACAACTTAATTCATAATTCAGTGCTGAGCCAGGGCCTTCAGGGCCATAATGACGGCCTAAATGGAGGAGAGATGCTACTAAATGGGCTGTTTGTTTGCACCTAAACCTCTTTACAGGCTGCAAGTCCACAGCTCAGCACTGTGGTGGTGGTGGAGAGGGTGGGGGTGGGGGCAATTTGCTGATCAGCCTCTTTAATGTCTTGGGTCGCGGCGGGCCGCTCGACCGCGCTGAGGTTGGTGGAAGATTCGCAGTGTTTCACAGAGCGTCTTCGCTTGTAAATTACCAGCGAGTTAATGGCTGCGGAGCGACCCCGCAGGTGACGAAACACACTCGTGACATATTTATGACGGGGAGGGGATGGTGGGAGTGTTGGAACGGTAAAGACGACCACACAAGGTCGACACGTATCGGACACAGTTAATACGGGGGAAGCAGCTGATTTCTCACATCCCCTCCACCTCTGAGCAAAATGTTAGAGGGAGGAGGTGGAGAGTGGAACTATGGAGAGAGGTATGGGGTGAAGCAGTGATTCTCAACACGGGGGTCGCGACCCAACTGGGGATCCCCTTTTCATATTTAAAGGTGCAGTGTGTACGATTTTGGCTGTTTTTGTCACTGCTAAGAATGTTACAAAATAAGTGCATACTGACATTTCCATGAATTTATAATACAACAATTATTTTAGTGACAACTGAAGACTACCATACGTTCTCCTGCATGCTCAAACTGGGGGTGAGGGTGAGGTGATGGATACAACATGCAACTTCACCTCTTGAGGTCACAAAATATCTTTTGTGGAACTTGTCCTTAAATGGAGCCACAGAGAGAGGCCAGCCCTAATTTCTGACACAATTTAAATGTCAGGCCTGCACAACCTGTCCCACCTAACCTCCCGCCTAATATAAGCTGGGATCTAATCCAAGCCTCCACGCGACCTTATATATTATTGATGATAATGGACTATTTGCTCCTGAGAGGTTTTATATTTGTGAAGCTTTCCCAAAGTCCTCGAAAGTATTTTCTTTTATTTGTGTGGCAAAATCCTGATCCTGCACCACATGGATGCAAACTCAGAATACAAAGAAGCTTCTTACTTAGGCACCAAAGGAGCTATTTTCATTCGTGTGCTGCTGCCATGGCTGGGTCCAGCATGTCTCTGAGGTTAAGATCGGTCAGGCAACAGCACTAACTAAAAGTTGAAATTAATATTAATCCCTCATTTCCATGCATGGTGCGAAGCGAGGGATCAGAGGAGTTGTTGAAAATATGTTAAAAACATTCCCCCTCAGATTCTTTCTTTTTTTCTCTTTTTTTTGCAGAGGACAGCTCAAAAATAAAGGTACGTGTACTTTTTCACCAGCAGCAGCTCTGCTGCCTCCGATCTGGGGAGACAGACAGGCAGAGATGGTTCTCTGATACCCGTTTTCCACCAAACTGGTTCCAGTTAGCACCTGTTCTATGCTTTCCCAGCACATAAGCACCTGCTCCGGCTCTCAGAGCAGGTGCCAAACCAGGCATATGCTCTTTGCTGGTCTGTAGTCAGGAACCGAGAGGTCAGGGGGTAGGGGTTGGGGTTACCGTGACCAACAACATCTGCAGTTGAGCAATTTACATCTATTTCTTCAGTGCAATATAATAATAATGATGGATAAGATTAAACTGCAGTGGACTGAGGAGCAGACCCAGTATTTCCGGGCTCTATGCTCAGAGTACAAGAGAGATTAGAGGGAGCCTCTCGGACCAAGAGTATCCAGCAGGAGTCGGCTCCTTCCAGGTGTGACCGCAACTGGCTGCAGTCATCTCCCGCTGGACGTCGGTGGACCAGTTGATTGATAAGCTAACAAGGTTTGAAAAGAACTACAGGGACCAGAGGAAGGAGCTAGAATGTAGCAGCAGTGGTAGTTTCCAGCGAGAGATGGCTGCAGCCAGGTGCAACCGATCTGATCGCAAACCGGCTGTAGCCATCTGAGGCTAAGACATAAAATACAACTCCCCGTTAATCCAATGTTATACGCTGGCATAATGACGTGGCTCCGACTTGGCTCCTTACTTGCGGAAAAACGAGAAGCTTCGTAGAAGGTGCCAGAGTCGAACCACCAGCCCCGAACTAGCACTGGAACCAGTTTGCTGGAAAAGGTGTGATGAGGTCCTGACCAAGGCGCCAGTGTCCAGAGACCAGACAGACAGGTCTGCATTAGAGCCGGTTGTAGGACAAATGTATCGACGGCCATTTAGCTAAACCACTGGACCTGACTGTGGTGCTTCAGGCGGCGTCTGCGCGCCGCGGCGATCTCCTGTCTCACTGCTTCATTGCCTCATTGCCAAATGTAGAGGAACAATAAAATGGTCATAACATTTGAGGAAATGTGTATGTGCAAAAAAAAACAACACAGTGTTTAAAAGCGAACGGACGCAGATGATATTTTGTTCGATGCTGTATCATCTCTTAAAAGTTTATTTTACTTATCATGGCGTTATGTCCCTATTCGTCTTTATTCAACGCTCTTCTTCCGTGAGCCGATAAAGACAAGAGGGTGAAATGAGCTCTTGACTCTGACACAAAAAGAAATGGCGGTATCTCAAGGTGAAAACGAGATTACCCAGCTTGTGTCTCTATTCTGGTGGCACAGTCGCGTTGTGCGAGGGCTGCTCATCAAACGATGACGCCAAAGCAGCGCAAGGTCACCTCGCGCCGCATTGACAAGAAGACCGGGCGCTTGATGTGCTCGAAGTCGATGGAGGACGCCTGACACCGACGGAGCTCACACGTCTCGCACTCACCCAAGTGCACCCAACTTCAAACCGCAGCATCCATCTCCTCGCAGAAGATAGCAGTGACAATACACATCTGACAAATAAAGACATCAGTCGCCGCGAAGCAAAGAAAGCACCGGCCGTTTGCTGCGGCGGATAATCCTCAAGTGAAGGGAGCATTTATCGGCCCATGCAGATAAGACCGAGGCCCGTCGAAATAAAAGCAACCGGAGGACAGACGCATGCGGGCGGAGCGAGGCGCTTTCACCCCACAGTGTTCAGCGGGAGCAGGGGAGACGGAGGAAAAGGAGCCGCTGCCGCTGAAGATGAAGTCACTGCGCACAGTCTGTGTGAAGACTCTCTGCTGGACCTCCGGACGCCGTGACACACAGAAGATTGGAAGCACCCAGCGCTGAGAAATAAGCTTCAAAGATAGGAGGCGCAGGATGACTCAGATTTGACTTCTTCTTGGTATTTCACGATGAACTTCATTTGCGCAGAGACTGTGAATTTCAAAACTTTTCAAAACTGAAGTCGGGAAAACAAAACAAAATCCTGGTTTGGGCATCAGCGCGGGAGGAAGTGGAGGTGAGCATCTTTGGTTGCAAACAT
Source organism: Chascanopsetta lugubris (assembly GCA_016785325.1). Taxonomy (NCBI): domain Eukaryota; kingdom Metazoa; phylum Chordata; class Actinopteri; order Pleuronectiformes; family Bothidae; genus Chascanopsetta; species Chascanopsetta lugubris. Next base: position 122,263 of record JAFBJT010012421.1, on the reverse strand, counting down.
CAATATGTATTGATATATTGATCTCTCAGAGAACTGCAATAACTCTCTTTGTTTGTCCCCAGAGAATTCCACAAGCCAGGAATCAGACATTGATCATTCAAATACAAAGCCCCCTCTGATTGGAACACTCCTCCATGCCTTGCCTCTGCTGGTCTCTTCAAAACAACCTGACTGGGCTTTGTTGTTGCGTAGCTGAGGTCTTGGGCTGTGGTGGAGGAGGTGAGCAAGTCATTGTTCTCGTGGCTATATGTTGTTGTATATAGGAGCCCCATCTTGAGGGTCTATGAATCCACAAAGATCTCGAGCAGAGAATTTAGAATCGGGAAATAACAGGATTTTTTCATGATTCAAGGAAAAGAAATAACAAAGGCCTGGCAGTGGAGGAATGAGGTGATCATACAAGGTCCAAAGGCAGCTGCAGCGCCCCCTGTCTGAGCACCACAACGTGACCTCTGAACCTTTAAACCACATCAAACCACGTGAGTCAACTTCATTGCCTTTTCTTCAGCTTTTGTCATTGTTATTGTTGTTATTTTCCTTTGGTGAGGGGGTGAGACATTTAGTGATGATTGGCTGAGGTAGAGTAAAACTTCGTGGTAAGCCAATCAGAGGCCGAGGTGGGCGGGTCACACACCAACACACACGTAGTTGCACCCACAAACAACCAAGAGATAGAAACAACAATGGCGAGTACAAACATAAATTGTCACTAATTAAGATAAAAAACAAGAATGTACAATGTTCATTATGTCCAGTAACAAAGTGACTTGTCTCATATTGTCCCACAGCAACATTCAAATGGCGTAGATCAGTTTGCAATGTTTTCTGATAATAGTGTTTTCTATGAAGTGTCTATGTCATTTATTAAACATATTTAGTTATACAGTTGAATTTAAAGTTCCATTTAAGGGGGCAGGTCCAAATCCTTTTTACTTATTTGAACATTGAAAAGTAACATAATATTTACCCTCACTGGCAACTAGTTAGTTTTATCATGCTGTAACTGAATTAGTTACTCGTTGGGTGAGGTAACCAGTAACTATAACCAGTTACCTTTCTGTTGTAGACGTGTCCGAGAACTATAGCGGAGCAGCTCAGTATCACTGCAGCTCTTCAGATCACTGCCCCACCGAGAATGTGTGTGTATGACTGTGTGGGTGTGAGGCGGAATACTGCTGACACAGAGAGAGTGCGCCTGTTTTTGGCTCCATCGCACACTCTCATATGTAATGCAGCTGACACACATTCACCTCTCACATGAAACACACTCACACACACGCACACACTGTTCTTGCCTTGGAGAGTCCACCTCATAATGAATCTGATTTCAATTTAACAAAGTTCAGCCTGTTGTCCCTGTGCCAGGTTTTCAGTGATTTGTGTGGCTCTATATCCAATACCAAGAACTTGTGAGGTCCACTTTCACACAAACACATTATACATAATATATGTTTTTTTTTTATCTTCATGGCAAACAGTCAGGCCTTTGGGAAGTTACTGTCTGACCACATAAATATTTTCCATGCCATTTTCTTAATCAATGAGCTTGCAGTTTTTAGCATGAGCAGTGTTCTTTCTGAGGCTGAACGTAAGTAATATTAACATCAAACAAAAAGCCAGACGACATTTTACAAATGCAATGGAATACAGAATTTATAATATACCACTATGATAACAACGATGTGCAGGAAATAAAATTGAATACTATAAAAAAACAAATGAGTCATAAAACTGAATAATTCCACTGCAACAACAACCATTACCAATGAAATGGAATGTAGCAATATTTATTTATTTGTTGATTTTTATTTTTGCTTTTATTTGACTTTTATTCATGCTTTAGGTCTTCTAACCCATTTTATTTATGCTGTGCATTTTCTGTATTTTTCTGTACAGCACTTTGGACCTTTATGGTGCTTTATGAAGCTGGATCGGATTGGATATTTTCACACTGAATAATAGTAATGTTAAGGAAAAACAAAAATAGATAAATACATTTATTTTTTACTCCCATTGCCACTGTCCTATAATGAAATGGAATACCTTGCCCCCCCCCGCCCCCCCCAAGTGCTGACAGAATCAGGTTCTATCTCTCCCCCTGCTCTTCTTTAACTGCTGTGGTTTCATCCTCCTCCACTTCTGCTGGTTGGATGGAGTCTGACAGAGACTCAGACACTTTGCACACATTCTCTGATTCTTCCGCCTGTACATCAGGTGTAAAACCATTCTGCTTCTCCTGGGAATAGACCCGCCTCCCTCTCTCCTGTATGGACAGGACCCCAGTGTCTCTGTCAGCTTAGGTTCGGTTGAACTAAAGGTTCACGGGAGGACAGGGCTTTGGTCACCTGGTCTTCAGCAGCCTTGGTGCGTGTTCTTAGTGTCCTGCCTCTCTTTAGGTACCACCTCCCTGTAGCCTTGAGCTGCTACTGCAGCTTCCTGTTTCTGTGCCAGGCTGAAGAGCCGGGGCTTCTTTAAATCAGCAGAGGTGGATTGAATTCCACGTCCATCATTTTCAAACTGACGATGACCTCCCACACCAGGTTGAGGAGAGACAAGATGTCAGGGTCATCGTCATGTGAGTCGAGCGCAAAGTGCCATGGCATTGGTCGCAGCGAGTTCTTCTCGCTCATGTCCTCGATAGTGATTCCTGACTCAAGCTGCTTTGTCCAGAGAATCTGAAATATTCAGCATCATAGCAACCTGCGCTTTGTATGCGAGGCTGTGTCAACAGATCTCCTATACTCTCAGGAGGCTGGCGGACCCCAGTGCAGATTTCAGTCTGATCCACGGAGCTTCTGTCGTTGTCCATCAAACAACCCAGTATAAACAGGGTGAGGACTGACTGAAAAAGCAGCTGAACACTGACACATGCATCCTATTTATTTCACTATTCCACTATGACTTCACAAGGCATTACACAGATTTGTTTGACTGATGCTCCAAAGTAACCATAGTAACTAGCGTGTTACCTTTAACTGACACAGAGCAACACACAAGCAATTTCTCTGTCTAATGGAGGCTCTTTAGCTCCTGTGTGAGTGTGTGTCCATATATGAAAGTGGGCTGACAAGTGTAGTGTGTGTGTGTGTGTGTGTGTGTGTGTATGTGTGTGTTTTCTCCAGGTTTTTTTTAACATAGTGTTTTCCTAAATCTGTTGGCACAGGGACACATTCCAAGTAATGTGGGTCATCTTGTTTAAGGTGAAGATTCATAAATAAATAATAAATTTAGGTTGAGTCCAGATTGAAATTGCAGTGTGTAAGATTTGGTGACATCTAGAGATGAAGTTGCATGTTGTATCTATCACCTCACCCTCACCCTTCCGAGCACTTAGGAGAACCTATAATAGCCTTTGGTTGTCATTAAAACTCAAAAGATGTTTGATATGTCCACTCTGGCCTACTGTGAAAACATGGTGGCCCCCGAAGAGAGGACCCCCACCTCATGTAAATATGGATTAATGGGCTCATTTAAGGGTAATGGGGCAAAAACAAAACATTTCGGTGATTACAAATTCATGAAAAGGTCAGCATGTAATCGTTTAGAAATATTTTGTAGAAGTGACAAAAATGACAGAAATCTCACACACTGCACCTTTACGGTAAGTGCTGCTGTAATGCAAGTAGGATGGTCAAATTAGATAAAGTCTATTCATATGGATGCAAGTGTTCTCTGGAGGTAATCGACTTTCATTCATGTAAACTATAGTCTGACTGCATTGTTTACATGCGAGTGATTCCATACTGACTGAGGGAGGACAGATTATGTTGATATTACTTCCCTTCAGCCTCAGAGGGAACATTGTTCATCCACTAACATACAGGCTCACTGGTTTGGAAAGATTCAGTGCATCAGAAGCAATGGAAACCAGTCATGTGGTCAGATATTAACATTGCTCCGTGTGTGTGTGTGTGTGTGTGTGTGGTCTTCCATTATTTGTCCCTTAATATCTTGTACCACATTATTCCTTTGTCTTCACTTCTGTGGCCTCTTTATATGGTAATGGTTCGGTTTGTGAGGCAGCGTTAATGCAACACACACTGAGGTTTAATACGAGTCATTTTAAAGGGTAAAAGCGTTTTCACTTAACCAGGTGCTGCACAATGTGGTTTTAAAAAAAAAGTCATGTCTATTTAACATTCGGCTTTTATTTCTAATTTCCATTTTCTTTTTCATCAAGTGCTGTTTTTTCTTCCCCCGTTAGTAATAAACTCCATGCTTTCTGATCTGCTGCTCTCTGCCATGTTAATTTGCTGCTGCTGTCATTTGCCGGCAACACAAACTCAGCACTGCAGCTCTGTTTTTATAAAGGGCAACTTAATACCACCCTTTAGATTAAGAATAACTCCCCTCAGATGTGGAGGGAAAACGCAGTCACAGCCCCAAAATAACAGCCGAAGAGGGGTGAGCATGAGTGACGAAATGAATGCTGTGGGAATTAAGTTTCCCTCTTTGTATTTCTCCTACTTTATTTGGGACCAGACTCTTTTCATGTCAACTCAGGCCCAGATTACAGCGGTATATACACATTTAGGCAATCTAAATTGAATACTTTTAGTTTTTCAAAAGTCACAGTTAGTCACACTTATTAACTATATTTTTAGCCACTGGAATTAAATCTGCTGAAATCAAGTGCACTCCTGCTACTTTCCTTAATTAAAAATGAAACACTGTAATGCATGGATGTAGTACCATACTATGTGTGGTATCTGTGCAGCTTTTGGGTTAAACAGCATGTATGATGCTCTGTAGTAACCATATCAACCATAGTAAAGTCAAAACAGTGCTCAATTTGGCTGAATTATTAAAGGTAGAAGTGGTCAAATGAAAAACAGCCGTTTGGGAGCCAAAAGAGCCAGCTCCTCTTGGTGAGCTGAGCCAGATGATCTGGCTTAAACGTTGGAGAGAGATGAAACGCTTCATCCATCTTTATAAACAGTTGAGGCTAAAAACGATTTCAAATGCTTACCTTAAAAAAAGTAGAATAAGAAGCAAGAAACTGTATAGAGAGTTTATTTGGGCCTTTGGATCGCTGACGCAGCAGTCCCAGACTAATTTAGTCTATTCAATTACAGTCTCAAGGGCCCCACACTGGAGCATTAGTCAGCAACACAGCACATCGACACTTTAACATCTATATTGAAGGAATCTATCAGGAGTGAAACGCTATGGAGATTCAGTTACAGTTTACCCTCTGACTCATTGTGGCTTTGGGACGACTGAAGTTGTGCGAGGTCCCAGACGCTGGGAGCAGGGACTGGTCCCACGTCTCCCACAGGCTGCCACAACTTGTCAGTGACAGGATCTGATTTTGTCTCCAATGTGGTGAGAGCAGCAACAGCAGTATGAGTAAGGAAGATGATCGTCTCCACTTGTCAAACGCTGACTTTGTACCTGCATTAGATGACGAATGACCTGATGTTTGGATTTAATATCGCTCCCGGTGAATTCTCTCACACTGAGTACGGATCCATATATGGCATTTGATCTGTCCAATCAATGGCCACTCACCAAAGTACATTTTGTTGAGCGTAATTGGATTAGTAGTTTAGGTTGACGGCTGCATTTGTGGAATTAGTATGGGTATTATACAACGCTACACAACTACTCCTGTGAAATGCATGTAGACTGGCCACGCCCTTAATTATGCACAAATTCAAACCTCAGTACAATAAAATGAACTCCCCGTACAGTTACACTCCCCGGAAGAATGGGACTAATTGAGAGTAAAAACTGTGAGTTCGTATCAGGTTTTAAACGTGTTTAATTCACCTCTGAAGTTAGACTCGCTTTTGGAGCCAGTCTCAAGTGGCCGCCCTGTGAACTGCAAGTTCTACTGCAAGTATTTAATTACCTCCACCAAAGAGAGTACGTTTTCATCACTGTCCCTCTCTCTGTCTATTAGCAGTAAAGACTCAAACCCCTCCAAAAACTACTCAACCAATCATATTGAATGTTGGTAGATGGGTTGGGGTATTAAGCCATGGAAGAACCTATTAACTTTTGGTGTGGATTCAATTAAAGGGGCAGATCCATTTTTTTTATTGACTTTTATTTTTTCTTAAAGAAATGTTTGGGCCTTTTTGCCCATGTTAAGAGGAAACTGCAACCGTGAAATAGGGGGAGTGATGGGATAGACACACAGCAAACAAACAGTTCCTACAAGCCCCCTCACTGGCTACTGCTCACACTCTTCAACTTGTATATATTTATCATTTGATGGAATTATGCATAAATCTCCACATTTCAAAAAGTGTGTTGTGCTGAGGGATAATATATTTAAACCGGTACTGTTGACTATATGTCCCAAACTACCACAATTAATGGCACTATCACAGTACTGATAGAAGAATTGGACCAGAATCAGATGACAATGTATGTACAGACTGTAAGATATTGTAAATATACAGTGAAAACAAGCAATGAAAATGCTATGGGACATAATGGAAGTAAATAGTCACAAAATACATGACACACAGATGGTGTGAGTCAATTGCAAATGGAAGTGCAAAGAAACAATGACAAAGCCAGTATGGGTGTCAGCTGTTGAGCAAATGAGTAGGGAGGAAGCTGCTCTGTTGTATGGATGTTAAAGGTGCAGTGTGTAAGATTTGTCGTTCGTATCACTTTTAAAAATAACAATTACATACTGACATTTTCATTGAATGAACAACTGAATTCTACCATAGGTTCTCCTGCATGCTTAGAAGGGTGAGGTGATGGATACAACATGCAACTTCACCTCTAGATGTCACCAAATCTTACATACTACATGTTCAAAGTGTATTGTGTTCTTATAGAGTAGTGTTCAGGGTGAGTGGTTCTTACAGTATACTTGGAGGAGGGGCGGGGGGCCTCCAAAGGCCTAAATTCCCATACCCATACCCTCTTTTCAGATGAATATAAAAAAGTTTTATTTTGAAGTCATCAAACAGAATAGCGCTCTGCCATGTTTTCCCAATTCAAAACAAACCCATGCTGTCTCTGCTCTGGCAGACTGACACTGGAATCTGGACAAGAGTTCACTCTGACTTTTTCACAACAACGTAATCAAACATGGTTTAATGATAATGAAACAGAAACATTAACTGCCTGGGATTTGTACCTTTAACGCGGTAACCCTCTCATCTCTTATCTCAATACGTTTTTCCACACAACGTGGGCATAAAATGGACGACCACACTTGGAGATAAAATGTGTGTCTGACTTTCTCTTTGCTATTGTTTGAAAAGAGTTTGCTCTTCTTCTGGCACCGTGGGGCCTCCAGCAGAGTGTGGACCAGAAACAGAGGAACCCCAACACATACAGTGTCTATTGAAGCACAGTTACCTGAGGGGGCAGTTGCTTTTAAAGAGGCTGGACCACCCATGTCCTGCTGTGCCGTTACCTGCTTTAACAGCAGTGATTTGTCGATGGCTCTCGCTCACGCTCCGCTGTGATGTAGGTTTGGGGGGAGAGCTCTATTAAAAAGTCGTTAAAGTGTGGTGGGCTCAAGCCTCTTGGCAAAAAGGCGCCTGTGGAAATTACTCCATCCATCATGATTACACCAACTGGACACAGCCTCACTGCGGCCAAGGGACACGGGTTCTCACATGACCTCAGGAAACCGGTATATTGAGAGGGTGGAAAAATGGATAAAAGAGAGGGATGGCGTTGGGAAAAGAGGGGAAGGGACGGCAGTAAGAAAGAAGGGAGTCACAGAGGAATAAAGGAAGGATGGAGGAAGGAAGGAACAGCCATCCCTGTAATGACTGATTTAAGTATGAGGAAGAGCTGCTGTCATAGAACAGATGAGAGGGGAAGAGGACATATGTATTTCCTCTGGATCCCACTTTGGGTTCTGTTTCTGCTAATCAGGTTCGAGATCTGGGTGCACTGGCTGTGGTGATTGATTTTTTGGTCATTTCAAGCCCAGAGGCAAACAGTGCATCGGGAAATCAGGTTGGACTTTGAGAAATGCATTATTTGTCCATCTGGGCTCAGTCACGACCAATCAGATAAGCCTATCCCTTCGCCTTAAACTTGGGAAATGTAGTGATGTAATAGTCCAGAGCATCACAAAAGCCTCTCTGGAAATGAAAGTGATGTTGTGTGGGAGGTCGAGAATTGCTATGAATGCATATATGGTATCTTAAATAAACTACTTACTGCTGATTATGTTTGTGCCCATGGCTTAAGGGAAACAGTTGCCGAGTGCAGGAAATGATATTAAGAGACAATCAGGGGTCGGCAGTAAAGTGCGGATGTAGACCACAATGTTGACTGTCTCAGTGAACATATTACAGAGAGAATGAAGGCAGTCTGGATGACCTGTCTGTCCATCACACACACACACACACACACACACACACACACACACATGCAAAATAGTTACATTGATTTATAGGTTTAACCATATTATCATCATCATCATTATTATTATTATTATTATTATTATTACTGTTATTATTATTATTATTATTATTAGTATTATTATTATTATTATTATTATTATTACTATTATTATTATTGTTGTTGTTGTCATTCTGATTATTATAATAAAATTATTATGATGCTGAAGATTTTTATTTAGTTAGTTATGTATTTATTTATTATTATTATTTACTATTCTTTCATAAGATACTCAATTCTATTCCATTTAGAATGGATTCAATTCCTGCAGTTAACTATGTATGGCACATTAACCACCACTAGTTGTGGCTTGATGTGGTTCTTCCAGATCCATCATGTATCACATGACCCCTTCCATCAAAGGGGGATGCATCTCAACTGGTGAACCCCAGTGACCCAAACCCATCACTTGTTGTCTATTACAGACGCTTGTGGTGTTAAACCTGAATGTCATATACACATTTTTGACTCCACCCACCCAGAGCTCCAAGTCAGAGGTCTACACTGGTGAAGGTCTGCACTACATAACTGAAACATGGAATAGATGCAGCCTTGAGTTGTGTTTTGCAGTGTGAGGATTTATCAATATGGACATTTTGGACTTGAAGGACTAATTTCATCCCTGTGTGAATATGAAGTAAAAAAAAAAAAAAAAGTATAGCTTCTCTGCCTGTATGAAACAATCCACTTTGTTGTGTGAGAAACCATCTTCATTAGCATTCTAAAGAACCACTCAGGTTGCTGTGAGGCAGAGTGCAGCTTGATGTCTGGATTTAGCGACCCGAGTGTCTGGTCTGATCTGAGTCCTGCGTCTCTCCGTGCAGCCGAGGCCCTGAACCTGCACTGCCAACAGGTTGGAGGGAAACGGCAGCCAGGAGACGCAGGGAACAGGCGACGGGAGAGGGGCGGAGTTATTGATGATGACCGCCGGAGCTCGGCAGAATGATAAAACAGTGAAACAAGTAGCGTGTGAAATGCACACCTGTCTGCTGCAGTGGCAGGAGACCAGCCGAAGGGAGGAGGAGGTGAAGGGGAAGGTGAGCGCTATGAAGACAGAGGAGGAGGCTGAGGGGGTGGAAGAGGATGAGGAGGAGGAGGAGGAGGAGGGGGAGGGCAACGTGTCGGTGGTGAATGCTGAAATGATGATGAGGGAGGCGCACGGGAGAAAAGGAGGTGCAGGGAAAGGGTGAGAAAAGAGGGGAGAGAGGGAGAAAAGAAGAGGTGTTTAATGGTTCTTGTCTGTCTGAGACAGAGTCACATCTGCAGGCTCTAACAAGTGCGACGCAGAGAGAGATGCTAACCCACATCTCTAATACTTTGTGTCAATGGTCAGCGTGTGAGGTATCCTGTTGCTTAGTTACCGTGTTGCAACAGCAGCGTCAGTGTCTGTGTTTGTATGTGTCATCCTTTCAGTAGTGGGTGTGTGGATGACTCTCCCACTCCTGCTGCTGCCTGTGGGGTCGGTTCCTGCACTGTTTCATGTTTGGTCAGATACTGTGCAACTCGGAGCTCGTACCCAAAGGTACATTTTGATAGTATTTGACTCCGTATGAGCAGTTCCTGCCTTTTACTGCATGTTGTTTCTGTCGTTTTTCTGACTATACCGTTTACACAAATCTCCATACGTGCATTTCCGAGGGATTTTTTCAAACTCTGGACGTTTTTCAAAGGGCCCGTTGATAAGAATTGTTGGCCGAGGCTCGTAAGAACTCTAAATAACGTCCAAGTGAGGCCCATGTGAAAATACAGCAGGAAAATGTCAAGTGAGTGGGTGTGGAGATAATGTTTCCATTCTGCATCTGATTAAAACTATTAAAAAAAAAAAAAACAGGAAAAGTACGATCGTGTTGGTTCAACATCGCTTTGATGAATTAAAGAATTCCCTGGAGGAGTTACTGCCCCCTGCTGATGTGGAGTATAAAGTCATGTTTCTCTCTCTCTCTCTCTCTAGCTGACTTAAAGGTGCATTGTGTAAGATTTCTGTCATTTTTGTTATTTCTAAAAATATAACATAACAATTACATACTGACACTATTATGAATGTATAATCACGTAAATGTTTTTTTTTTCCCATTACCCTCAAATACGCATTAATCCGGCATCTCTGTCCTCTCTGTGGGGGCCGCCATCTTTTTTACAGTAGCCCAGAGTGGACATACAAATGTTTTTTTTTGTCATAATGTCAACTGAAGTTTACCATAGGAGGGTGAGGTGATGGATTCAACATGCAACTTCACCACTTGATGTCTCCAAAACGTACACACTGCACCTTTAATATTGCTGTTGATAAGAGTCTGTCTCTGTCAAACATCTTTCACCCCCCTGTTGTTCCTGTAGATGATTTGACCGCCGTGCTGTACATCTGCCCACTGTGCAGACTGTAGTGGGAATGGTGCGCAGTTGGACACGCCCACGCGATGGGCCCTGTGCATTGGCCCAGGTGCCCTGTCATAGCCCCGCCCATCAATCACCATTAGCTGACAGCCACAGCCGCGGTTCCCGTCCTATAAGGAAGCGTGAATCTCCCTTTTTCCACAGTTCAGGATGATGGATGGAGGATGGGGTTCCGGGTCCCCGGGGTTGGGCCTCTATGGAGTGTGAAGCCGCGAGAGGGTGAGGGAGCTGAAAGAGACGCAACCCAGGGAGAAGTTTTTTCGAAAGAACAAATTGTGTCTTATTGTAAGTCTGGAAATCGTATTTCTCTTAAGATAAGTGAAAAATGTCCGGCCTTGCAGTGTAATGATTCCACCTCCCTCCGGGGCACATGAACCCATTTCGATAATTTCCCTCCGCTGAGTGAAACTGGAATGCGACACAATTGTCAGTTGACCCGAACTTTCTTCATATGAAGAACTGAGTCAGAAAGAAGACGAATAATCGCAGCTCATGGCTGATTTGTCTCAGTCGTTTGAGGGGAAATGAAACGAGAGGCGACGACGTGAGATAAAATTGCTCCTTCTGTCGGGTGAATGTGAGTGAAGGGAAAGTTCCCCTCTGTATGAAACATGTGTCTGCAAAACATGTCACCCAGCTGTAACATTAGGCGGATGGGAGCACATTGATTCGTGTGTTATTAGGCCATTGAAGGGGTGAGGTCCTGCTAATGGTACAGGACAATTTGTCACCCATTGATGATATCGATCCAGTTTTTGGTGTCAAGTCGGTGCAAATGCTCTGATGTCTGAAATGTTGCTAATAGAATGGACGGACAGACGAACAGATATGTGACGCATTGTAGTGGATTACAGGCAGGCGATGCACATCGCATGTATGTGGGTAAGTATATGTAGACAGGTGGGCAGACCGGTGGGTGTAGGTTTGTAGATTGCCATGAAGGACGATAAATTATAGGAAGATAAGAAAAAAAAAATTGGATGTGTTAGTAAAGCAGGGTGGAACAGCACCTCCCCTCAGACCTCCTCCCCAGTGGTCACTCATGGTGCTGCAACAAATGGAAATTCCCGTGTGGCCCAAAATAGATTATTGGTCGTTGTGTTCTATATTAATTCTAAATTAAATAGTGTCTGTCGAATGACAGACCAGATGAACAGATTTTGGCAACATTGAGATACATGAATTATTTGAATGTATTCAAATTCAAATATATTTGAATCGAGTTGATGGAGTGAAAGATGCAAATTTGTCAGGACTCACCTTGCACACTGCCGCAGACCACTATTTATTTATTAATTTGTTCATCAATTAATTCATGCTATTACTCCTGTTTGTTATCCTTTACGTGACACACTTATTGCATATACTTTAAAGGTGGAGTGTGTAAGATTTGGTGACATCTAGAGGTGAAGTTGCGTATTGTATCCATCACCTCATCCTCACCCCTCTGAGCATGCAGGGAATCTATGGTCGACTTCAACTGTCATTCAAACTCAAAAGATGTTTAATATGTCCACATTGGGTTACTGTAAAAACATGGTGACTCCTGTGGAGAGGACCCGCTCCACATGTAAATACACATTAACGGGCTCATTTACGGGTAATGGAAAAAAATGAAACATTTCGGTGAGTTTAAATTCATAAAGGTGTCAGTATAGAATTGTTTTGAAATATCTTTAGAAGGGATCAAAATGACCAAAATCGTACACAATGCACGTAGTACATTTTCTTCCATGTAAACAATGTGCTTCAAGAGTAAAGTTTATTGTATTGTCATGTAGTTTATTGTTGCGTGTGTTTGCACAGGACGAGAGAGAGAGAGTGAAATCAGAGTGATTCACCGCTGTCGCCGACCAGCTGCGGCACAGCTCAGATTATGCAAGTGTATTTAATGCCACATCTTCTAAACAGATAGTTGCCGCTAATATTTTTTTTCATCCTGCTTCGAGTCTCGGTATTCTCGGGGCGGCGGCTCCATTTGACACCAGCCGACTGTAAGTGGAGAGGATTTTGACCCTGTTGAAAAATGAATAACATTGTCTTGTGCAGCATAATGGCTATAAACACAGTTCTGCTGAACACGTTAAGCGCTTCATAAATGAACTGACTTTATTTGGACCCTATTAGACGTGTCAGCGCCATGATTTAGATCGAGGAGCGGGAAAACTCTTAGTGGCTAAATGAGCTCCTCGCACCATTGCTCCACTTTTACATCTCCACGGTCGCGGTCGGTGTAAAATATGGAGGCCCTCGTCACGACAATTGTAAATTCATGTGTAATATTTTAAGATTTAATAGGCAACATTTCCAGGCTGAGTATTTGTGTGTGTGTGTCAGAGACTAAAAATGTTGAATAGGGAAGGTTTTGAGAACATTGAATCATTTCTGAGGTGAAGTTGGAATATTTGACTGCGGTGCTGCAGGATCGCATGAGAAACGACTTGTTGCACTCAGAGCGAGACCAGAACATCTTGTTCTGAGGTACTAGGAATTCAATTTCACTACATTTCATAATTTCATGTCAGAATTCATTTAATTTTTGAGTAAAATACAATGGAATCAAGTGCAATACAGGTTTATGACTCATTTTTAGAAATGATCTAATGGAAAAAAAAATGGAATTCAACCATGTCTGTATCATTTCTTGGCTGAATGTTATATTACACATATGTGTTTTTTAAAGGTGCAGTGTGTAAAATTTGGTGACCCACTAGTGATCTAGTGGGATGGTACGGACCATGTAATTCTTGTTAAGGCTAAACTCATTTATTTCGTATAGCTTTTAATTCTTGATGACTTGGTTTTACTTTTGTTTTATTTTCCAATCATCTTTTACTTCTTTTGACCCAGTTTAGCTCTTAACACCAGGCAGTGTAGTGCCTTTTCCCCTCTGTGCCTTCTTTACCTTTTATGTATATAATCTATGTTTTTCATATGTTTTTATTTATATTACTTGTTTTTATTGTAAAGCACTTTGGGCAGCTGTTGGTGTTGTAAAGTGCAACATAAACATATGTTGATTGATTGACTGTACATTGGATATTCAATCGTTTGTCTCATATCGTCCTATACTGTAAAAAACAGTATTATTATTATTTTTTTACAACCTTGTATTGAGAAAAGCCGTTTATTTTCATTCCCCTGCTTCTGACACTGTGTTGATTAATCGTCCAAATGCGTGGCGCTGAAATGAATTATTCGAATAATTAATGTCCCAGAACCTTTGAGACTCTGGGTCATTTACATTCTGTGAATCGTGGGCCCTTGCACACGTTGCTGCTCTCCACAGACAGAGAAGCATAGAAACTTGTGCGGACCTCCGAGACCAAAATCACGTTGGATCGGGTTTTGAGTGTGTTGCCTTCAGTGTGCCAGTTCCACAGATTCTCAGTGCGACGTGTAAAGAGGGTTCTTTGTTTTGATTTTCAGCCCCGGTCATATCAATTATACATTGGTTTTAATTATTCAGACTTTAAAGATACAACTCACGATGTCTTGGAAGAGTGCACTTCTCCAGCTTGTTTTTGTGCTACCGAGCTTCACGACTGTAGAGGACACCATTAATCAGGGGAATAGTGAGAAAACAGTCTGTCGCGTTAAAGAGCAGGAAGTGAATCAGCAGCAGTGACGGAGGTGTCCCCGTAGATGGTGGTGATTTTTATTCTCAAGTGCAGAAGGGATGAAATACACAGTTACAGATAAAGCTCTGCACCTAACGTAACACCGATGAGGCAGGTGGACACAGCTGTGGTTCTGAGCACGAATGATATGACAATGGATGACGCTGACGAACTATACATTCCTGTCATTACTGCTTCGATCACGACATGTCAGCAATTAAAAAAAAAAACTGATCACAACTAATCTATGGGGCAGCCCAGTGTCAAACCTGATCAATAGAGCAGCCCTCCATGCCAAAGACACACATGATCGATGCTGAAGTGTAAAAACGTGCAGTTCACAGGGTGGCCACTTGAGGCTGGCTCCAATAAGTAAGGGCGTGGCCTCTCGAGTGACACCTAGGCCGACCTTGCCCGTTCTGCGGATGCTGCCACAGCACCATCGTGCTCCACCTACGCTCTGCCTCTTTGCCCGTTTCGAGATTAACCAGGAAGTGGGAGGAGTCAGGCGTCAACAAGATGGCGACAAGTGTCACGCCCTGTGATGGGTGACGTCACAGACGCTGCATCCATTTTGATCTGTCTGTCTGTGATTGCATCGCTACATTTGTACAGTAGCCCAGAATGGACACACTAAGACTTTGAATTTTAATGATCGCTGCCGTATGCGACACCACTAGATGTCACTACATCCTACACACTGTACCCTCCAGTTACAGCTCAGTACAACACCACCATCATTAGCACATCGTAATCACATATAGGAAAAGTACAACCCAGTTTTCGACCACACCTTAAAGATACAGACACTTTGGGCAGAGCGTTAGCGGTATTGACCTTGCAGTTTCCTTCACATAGCTGATCAAAGTTATTGTTGCCATGGACAACATGGATATTTACATCATCGGCCATTTATACATTTATACCAGGCACATCACCGATGCTCTGTGAGTTATGCTGCTGTTCGATTCAGTCACAGATCAGATGGAAGTTTATTCAAAAGTCTGATTGGTAACATTGACTCCTGTCTCACGAGCGCCGTCCAAAGCTGTTGCACCTCAGCTCATGAGTTATCACGGCCTTTCCTGTTCTCGACTCTTTGGCTTTCCATTACCTCGGTGGTATACGTCTGCACGGTCCGTCCTCTGTCAGTCAACATTTCAAATTAATTAGTTTGTTCATTGCTGCAGCCAGACCCAATTTCAGCAGACGCAATTCATTCCAGAGTGTGATTGGAGACTGTAGCATGACTAGCATGCTAACAACAGCAGGGAACACTGGGATGCACTATTGGAAGTGAAGGCCGGTGCAAAGGGAGAAAAGGGTGCATCAAATCTCCATAGTTTCATGAGTTCAAAATGATATCGTCCGCCATAACAGAATAATCCACGATTCTCTGTCCCTCTGTTCATAAATTACAATTATAATCTGGTTTATAGGAGATATGACATCGTTTTTAAAGTCAAACTTAGAATAGAAACTGGGTCCCTGTTTAGATTCCTTGAGTTTCCAGAGATATATTTTTTTCAGTTTTCAAACATTCTGCACCTGAAGCATTTTCTTTTCCAAAAAATCTAATTTTGTCAGGGGAGATCTTCATGATATGGGTGCGAGTGTTTATCAGAAGAGAGAGATGTTCTCATTTTATCCCCTTTAAAGCAACACTGTCACCTCGAAAACTGCAATCATCAACGGTTACAAATTCAAAGCACAGCATGAGGTTGAGCGAAAGAAATAATGAAAGAAGTTGACCTAATTATTGCTATGATTTGCTTTATTTTCAGTATTCGGATTATTATGTAGCGTAGTCCGAGATATTCTGGCAGATCTCTGCAGGATCTGAAGGGAAAAATCATGTTGTTCCAAAATGATTGTTTATAGCACCACCTGTTGTAGTGTGTGTGTGTGCGTGTGTGTGTGTGTGTGAGAGAGAGAGAGAGAGAGAGAGAGAGAGAGAGAGATGGTGATGGCTCGCACAGCCATCACTTGTTTGGAGGGAGCTCCAACCGGCAAACATTCAGCTTGTGCTGGCAAGTGAGCTGCACCCTGGGTAGGGGAGCGGTGGTAGCTCTGGCCAAGACAGTGTGTGTGTGTGTGTGTGTGTGTGTGTGTGTGTGTGTGTGTGTGTGTGTGTGAGTGAGGGAGATAGAGAGAAAGAGGGAGAGAGAAAGAGAGACATATTAACTATTCTGCTCTGTTACTCCTGTATCAGAGCTGAAAAGCTGTCTAAATAGACACATAGGCTTTACAGCACTCGCCGGACACATCACACTGTCACATGTTGTTTTACCAGACGAGGACAGATCATGGCTGATAGCTGTGCTCAGGCTGGTGGATGAGAAAGTCCAGCATTGCCTCATTTTTTTTTATTGCA
Source organism: Chascanopsetta lugubris (assembly GCA_016785325.1). Lineage (NCBI taxonomy): Eukaryota > Metazoa > Chordata > Actinopteri > Pleuronectiformes > Bothidae > Chascanopsetta > Chascanopsetta lugubris. Next base: position 105,484 of record JAFBJT010012421.1, on the reverse strand, counting down.
TAATGACCTGTTCATTCATTGGCATCAAAAAGCAATTGCACATCAAACAGGTGCATTAAGTGTTTTATTCATTAGTGTATGTCCGTGTATACAATTGCTGTAAATAGACGCGAGAAGTGAATGTTTGTGTGAACGGGTGAATGTTTATTAATCATCTCATCTGACTGCCTTGTCCGTGGAAATGCTCATACTGGTTCAACGGTGCCGTGTGTACAATTTTGGTCACTTCTAATTGTATTATAAAACAATGACATACTGACGTTGTCATGAATTTATGATGTTTTCAATGTCTTCTTTGAATTCCATTACCCTTGAATGAGCGCACTAATGTGTATTTGCACGAGCTGCGGGTCCGCGCTTTGGCGGCGGCCATGTTTTGACAGAAGCCCCGGAGATCCACAGACATACGAAACATCATCTGCTGAGGCGATGGATGCTTCGTGCAACCTCACCACCAGATGTCACCACATCTCACGCACAGCACCTTTGATGTCCCAACCTCTCGGTTGGCACACAAGCTTTTTGTTTCCTGAGGATTGAAGCGGCATAAAGAGGAAGCGCAATCTGTTTGTAAATCAGCGAGAACACGGGTCTATTTTTAGAGGCAGCGTTCGACCGAAGGGTCAAACCTGTGACGCGGCAGCAATCTTCTATTTCATCCTGTTGCTCAGCATGAAGAGATCTACATGCGGAGCTGACAGAGCTGATTTGTTCCAGCTGGTGGAATAACGTGTTTTGGAATGTCCACCTAAAACAGACGACTCAATCGCAGTGTGTCGGCCATGCTTCATTACCTTATCTCATATCTCATCCCGACTGGCCCCTGTGCTGCCTCTCTTTCCTCGCTCGCTCCCAGTTTTCTCATTACATCTCCGGCACTCGCAGGGAAATAACACTGAGCATTTCTATTGGTCTCAGTGGAAGAAATGCATTTTCCTTTCATCTGGCCCTACGAGTCCACATACAGTATCTGTTCTTATCAAAATGTCCGTGTGGCCCCCCCTCCCACCCCTCCCCCCCCCATCCCATCCTCGCCTCCGTCCAACTGCAGCCTCTTTAAATAGGCTATTTTCTCCTCTAATGTTGTTTCCGCTGGCCTCTTCTTCTGTATTGATTGGACAAGCTGCTTGGATCAATAGATTGCTGTAGATCAGAGCGATTGCGGCCCGGGCGGGCGGCCGTCTCCGAGCATTCGGAGGCGAGCCGCTCTAAACCAGTCAGAGGGCCTCTCATTTCTGCGCCAAGGTTATGAAATAAGGGGCTGATGAGAGTCGACGCCGAGGCTTGTTTGTTTTGACCGATGAATAGGTTAAGCGCTGTGGCATTGTAGCGAGCCTTCCCGCCCGAGCCCTGGGTCTCACCTCATTGTGGAGCCAATTACCTTGAATCTATGGTCTCTTTATTGCACTCACAAATCCTGAAAGTTGTTAGTGCCACGGGGCTGAAGAGCACAGCAGAAGATTGTATGCTAATGGCCCCATGATGCTTGTGTTGTGTTTTTTTTTTTTTTTTTTTTATTCAGGTGAGATATCAAACCATCAATCATTGGGCTGTGCCGTTAAAGCACTTTGACCCGACCGGCATTTGAATTTCCTTTCCTTCGATTCCAATGTTTGACATGTGTCCATCGACCGCACGATTTTATTTAACCTTAAAATGTTCAGTGATGACTTAAAGAGAGAAAAGGACGAGAATGACCTCCCTCTACAGAGGAAGCCAACGCTCCCTTTATGGAGGCTGCCATATTGCACCGCCATGTTTTTAAAGTGGCCCACATTTGGCAAAGTAAACAGCTTTTGATTTTAAATGATAACAGGAGGCTTTTTTTACGTTCTTCCCAAGCGGAAACCTCTTAGGCTAAACTTGCAGTTCACAGGGTGGCCACTTGAAGCCGGCTCCAAAAGCGAGTCAATCCCCCCAAAATGCTCCCCATGTTAAAATGTTCAGTTTTAACATTTGGTCTCAATGTGTCACACTTGCTTATTTGGATTCTATCACGGTTTTAAATTGTGCATAATTAAGGGGCGTGGCCTCTTGAGTGACACCTGGGCCGACCTGGCATGTGACGTGGATGCTGCGACATCACCATGGGTCGTACCCCGGCTCTACCTGCGCTCCGCCTCTTTTCCTACTTATGGATGAACCAGGAAGTGGGAGGAGTTAGGCACTGGCCCACTGATCTGCTCTAAACCCAGATAACATGAGCCTCTCTGAAGCTCCTCCTCTGCCTCCTGAAGCCAAATCCCTCAAACTCCTCTGCCCCATTTTTTTTTTACCTCATCTGTAAAACAAGCTTCATTCGGCAGCATTATTTGCAAACGCACCATCGACCACTTTGCAGTGGAAATGTAGCGAGTACCTTATAACTTCCAACTCAACAAGATATCTTAGTTTGCTCTTTAAGCACAGAGAGGACTCTCAGTAAAACACCCTGCAGAGATAATCATCCACTTTGTTCAAAGTCAGTTTCCTTGTTTTCGCAGCAGAACCTTGACACAGCTTTACACTCTTTTATCCCGTCGTGTTTATTTTCTTGTTTACAGTGCAACAAACCGCACACTGGATTAAAGACTGCTCCCTCCGCTGTAGTGGGTCCAAAAATGTGGCGAGATGCAAAGCATCCACCCCGCTTTAAAGAAACTGCACCGACTCCACCAACTCCTGTTTTTGAGCTTCTCCTCTCCAGGGACCGGGAGCGCGAAGATTTTATGTCTTTCCACCGAGCGCGTCTTTTCCTTTAAGGAACAAGTTAATTCCTAATATCTGATTTTATTCTCCTTTTGTCGTGTTTTATTGCGAGTATAAGACATGTCTCGCCGCTGCACCTGGAATCGAACACATGGCGAGGAGCTTAAAAAATAATGGATGACATTAAAGCCAGCGAAAAGGGAAACGATGGCCCTTCATGCATGTGCTCATTGCCGTGTGTATGATTACACATGTGGTCTGTTTTGCTGGAGGCTGATAATGATGAATACAAGACCCAACTCTCAATGAAAGAAGCCACCTCAGACATGATGGGGTGGGGTGGGGGGGGTTCTGTGTTGGAGTGGAGACATAATTGGGGCAAAGCAATATTATTTGTATTATGACAGAAAACGGTTCATTTGTTGCGGTGCCCGGGATGACGAGGTCTTAATGAGGTCTCATCCATCTTTCTCGCGCTGCACCCTGCACCCACTGCACCCAGGGGTGCAAACCGCAGCACCGTCCATTCTAAAATGGCTCCTTCACCTGAGCCACGCGCCCTGAGACATTACAAATGTGGCGTCCCCTCGCCGGCAGACCCCTGCCTGAAATCGGACGTAATTATGCAAACGCAACTCCAGCAAAAACAAATGCACAATGACATTATCATATTCAGGTGAGGGGGAGCACAGGGCAGAAGATGCAAGTTTACACTTTACCGTATAGTTATGTCAGGTGGTGAGGAACGGCGACAGAATTAAAGGTGCAGTGTGTACGATTTCTGTCCATTTTTGTCACTTCTATCTATAGAAATAAGACTACAAAACAATTCGATAGAGATATTTTAACCCTATATATAATCACCCCAATGTATGACTTACTTTTTACATAACCCAAAAATGAGCCCTTTTATGTATATTTACACCACAAGCGGGTCCACCCTATGAGGGCTGCCATGTTTTTACAGTGGCCCAGGGTGGATGTTCAACATCTTTTGAGCTTTAATGTCAACTGGGGGATGTGAAGTTGTATCCATCACCTCACCCTCACCCTTCCGAGTCTGCAGGCATGCTATGGTAGCCCCCATTTCTCTATGTCCTAGAGCCAGGACATGACATACGTCCACTCTGGGCAACTGTAAAAACATGGCGGCCCCCACGGAGAGGACCCCTTCTTCATGTAGATATACATTAATGGTCTCATTTAATGTAAATGGCGGAAAAAAATAATACATTCAGGTGCTTATGCATTCATGACAATGTCAATATGTAACTGTTTTGTCATCTTTGAGAAGTGACAAAAATGACCGAAATCTTACACACACTGCACCTTTAAGCCAATGAGCAGGTTTGATATAATCATGAATAAATAATGAGTTGTTATGGGACAGAATTTCAGCTGCTCTCAGATCAGCTCCTCTGGTGCACAGACCAGCAGCAGAGTAGGTCTGTCTGTCTTGTGGCCCTGTCTTCATTGCACCAGAGGAGGACTGACTCTGGCCTCATTACAGGGAGCAGACGCCGCGCTGATGAAAGCCTGTCGGCCATGCAAAATTATCTGGTTCAATATTTCAATATTTCATCATGCCCCCACGGCGCCGAGTGTAAACAGCACTCTGCGAATACCCCACCATCTCTTTGTTTATGCTCTCGAAATCTCAATTTTGTCTCATTTGGTCAAATCTAATCGGGCCAACATACCTTTTTTTTCTATTTCTCCCTTTTTTTCCCTCTGGTCATTTATTTCGCCCTCCACCGCTCACACTTCTCCCCTCGTCTTTCTTTCTCCATGAAACAACGTTAACCAAGCGCATTACATAGTTCACAGCCGCTTGCTCCGAGGCCCCTTTGAGAGGGGGGGCTGTTCCCAGACCCGGAAAGTTATATATCGTGAAATATCACTGACTACAACTTTAAGGTCTGTATTTGTTCAGCTTGGGCTGAACCAGACCTGGGCATTTCACGGCCCGTGGGCTCGAGCACAAGCTGCACTGTTTCACACATGAAACTAGAAAAATGTCGCCAATATGTGCTTTAAGTTTGAAATGCTTCCGTTTCCTGTGTGTGTGTGTGTGATTCTGTCATGCTTTGATGTTTACATGTGAGCAAGCTGAATCTGGCAAGCTTTCCAGCCTTCAAAATAAAAGTGCCACTTTAGAAAACCACTCCTCGAATGGACTACAAATCGAAACTCTAATTTTCAAATATTATCACTATTATATTTTTGACACACATTTGATCATTCCTGATTACACAGTTGTTTTGTTTTTACATGCATTTGAGTTTCTTGATAACATGGTGTTTGGAGTCATTGTTACCCAAGTAAAGATGATAGAGATAATAAATAAATAAATAAATAAATAGCCCTTAAGATGTTTTCAATAATTTAATCGAATGTGTTGATTTTTGTTCGGCCCTGGTAACAGTCTGGGTTTCTTATGTGCCCCCCCCCCCCCACCCCCCCCAGAAGAATAATTGCCCACCCCTGGGCTCAGCCGTCCCCTCTGCTAACTCCACACGGTTAAACTGGTGGGGTAACATTATCGAACGGTTAATATTTAAATTCTCTTCATGGCGTCCACTGGTGATAAAGTCACGCTGCTTCAAATGAAACCTGTGTCGGTGCTTAAAAAAAAACAGAAAACAAACCATTACATTTAACCCTGAGTTCCTCATTCATCCCGTAGTCATACTTTTCCTTTTTCATGCTTTTATTAGTTCTCACCCACTGATGTGAATCCTTTTAGTCACACACTACAAACAATGTGCTGAATGCTGTGCGTGTGTTGTGTCTCCTCTCTTTGCAGGATTCAACGCGCGACTTCACCGTCTCACACTTTGTGTTGCGTCGCCGCGTCTTTGTTGTCCTCTCGCGCCTCTTTGTAGTTTGCCGTGTGACTCTTTGTGGTCCTCTTACTTTCGCGCGACACTCGTGTGGGTGTCTGAGTGGATTTGTTCCGTCTGTGCCGTTGTTCCTGCTGGACTTTGTGTCTTTGTAGGTATTCGCATCTCTGTGTAGTCAGCTCTTTGTCGACGTTTTGAATCAGAATCAGAATCAGAATCTCTTTATTCGCCAAGCTGTTTTCACATGCCAGGAATTTGCTGTGGTGAATTGGTGCATACATTTAACATATACTAATGCTAATAGGAGTGAGAAGTAAAACCTATTCAAAAAAAAGAGGAAAAAGCTAAAAAAAGTAAGGAAAAGTTAAAAAGTTAAAAAGTGAATAGTGCAAAAAGTAGCAGCAGCCTTAATATAAATATAAAATATAAAGATTTGAGAAATAAAAATGACTGTGCGTTAATGTAACGCATAGTGTTTTGCATCCCTCTACGTCTCTTCGTATATATTTTGACGTTGCTTCTGCTCTTGAAGTTGACTTTTTTTTACCAAAAAGTTCAAAGAATGCTGCCTGGGCCTGTAGACGTGCATTCACGCATCCATGGACCCGGGCTCCTGCTCTGAAGCCGTCGACATGATGCCGTCAGACGCAGTGACACACGGCAGAGCGACGGTGTCAAACACACGGCCTGCGAGCCAAACATTCATCTGCCGGTCTCACTGTTCACAACCTTGTTAAAACAGCTGAATGGATTCAGTCAACAGACAATGCTACCGTGCTTTTACTTTGAAACCAGAACAGAAATAGTTTCAGATATTATTTATATCATTTGTAACATATTCGACAGTGGACGTTCAGAGAATACTGAAATATCCTAGTTTGGGCCGGACAGATTTTTGTTCTAACTCCCTTATTTTTTATTTTGTCAAGGTTTGGAATGTGGATAATTTAAGGGCGTGGCCTCATGAGTAACACCTGAGCTGACCTGGCACATTGCGTGGATGCTGTAACAACATGGTGGGCGTCACCCCAGCTCGACCTGTGTTCCGCCTCTTTGCCCATTTTTGGACGAACCAGGAAGTAGTAGGAGTTGAGTGAACATTGTGAGTGAACTGCCCCCTATGGGTCACACAAGCGCTCTGCAGAAACCCATCGGGCGACGTCACGGACCGCATTTCCTTTTTGGGGGGCAAGCTCCCTTCTTCTGCTGCGCCATATTGGTTTTACAAGACCTGCGTTTGTTCTCCTTGAACCAGCGAAACCGACTGAGAACTGGATTTCTGCTTTTTCCCGTGTGTTTGCGCGCACGTGTTAGCGCCTGTAGCACCTGTTAGCGGAGATGTCGAACCTCACATCACAATTATAACCCTGGGAACCAGCAGCGAGAAGCTGGACCAGTTGGTCGTGTGGTTGGTCGTCAGGGTGAATGGCTGAAACACGGGCTGAACGTTTCCTGGGAATGTGGGCCAGAGAACCAATGAATCACCACGCTGCATCTCACACATCCGCCCACATCCTCCTCCACGTTTCGACTTGGCGAAGAAACAGCCTTACTACCTTCTCTGCTCTGCTCTGCTCTGCTCCTCGTATATTTATAGAAAATCCATCCCAGGAATAGTCGCGGGCAAAGATGGAGATTTTTGTCATTTTCTGTTCGCTCAAATTCAGAGTGTTCGCTTCATGAGATCTTCATGTTCATGAGGGTCTTTGGAAAAGACTCTGGAAGGTGTCGACTCTCCCCCCTGTTTCAAACTGCGACAATCGTGTCTGTCTCTCTGTCAAACACAAATGGCCTGCGGCGGGTGTAACAGGTGTGTAATCTACATAACGCAATCACCGCATAATAACAACAATTACATGCACAACCAATCTGTCTGTTGGCGGCATTAAAATCCGCCGAGCGTGTCACCGTTTTTTTTCGGCGTTTTCAGGCCTCCCCCCCGGAAGAAGTTTGGCGGTTGTATATTTCAATGGTTCAGCCGAGCGAGGTGCAGCGCGGAGACGCGGCTCCATAACAGCACAGGTGATATTAACATGGTCGGGGACTGGCGACATCGTTACATCTCAGTAATTGAGTGCGTGCAGGAGCCTTAAAGAGGCGCTGCACGTTTGAGTGCTGAATTCCTCCTTAATGGCTGGTTTGAATCTTTGCCATTTATTTTCCGGAGCTCTGAGGAACTGGTCTTAGGTTGATTTGAAAATATTTTTTCGTTATTCTTTGCGTATTCATCTCCACTATTCATTGATTATGAATGCAATCGTCGTTAGAATTGTTATAGAGTATAATCTTTCTTTGGGTTTGACTTGTAACAAGCTTGTGAATTTTGTGTTTGTACATAGGTTGTTAAAACATGTTTAATATACATGTATTTTATTTTGAAAATACATTTAGAACAACAGAGGAGGAGGATGTATTGTATCTTTATGTATTTTCAGAGCATCAAAACAAATCCAATGTAAGTCTTACACTCACAGTGTGAGCCGATCATAAGCCAAAGCGACACATGCTATTCAATACATACATAGATATTTTGTTGTCATTTTTAACGTTACATTTCCCGTAACTTTTTCACATGCCTTTCCTGTCGGCTTTGAACGGATGGATTTGTTGACAATGACAAAGCTGTGGCATTGTACCAGGTTTATCCTCTCGTGAACTTTTAGGGCAGGAAGTGAAACGGGGAGGAAGATGGTTGAAGAGGAGGAGGAGGAGGAGGAGGAGGAGGAGGCGGAGGAGAGTCAGGGCTGCTAATTATATCCACTCCAGGTTTTAAACAGCAGGTCTGCAGGTTAAATAGCAGCATCACTCTGAAGGCTGTCGTGACAGTCAGGCTCGGCCGCGGATGATAAATGAACCAACATATGGCCGATGTTGGACCCATAAAGAAAACCCATCAGGAGCCACAGACACACACTGTCACTTTGTTCCCATTCCCTCAGCTTGTTCCACAGATTGTTCAAACGCACAGCGGCTCCAAACATTTGTTCCCGCTGAACCACTCCGATTTGGGGGGATTTTTTTTTTTTGCCGCCAATTTCAAAAAACGCTCTCCATAAATCTGCAGAGAACCAGAGGAAAGCTTTGTTGTTCAGCATCAGTTATAGATCAGTCATCACAGGCAACGTCCCATCGGCCACATGGCCTCTGAAGCACCATCCTTTTTGTTCCGTGGAAAGAAAGAAAGAGAGAGAGAGAGAGAGAGAGAGAGAGAATCGCACCTCTGTTTTGCTTACAGCTTTGAGCTGAACTCCACAAATCTTTAAGTGTGAGTAGTAGTTCCTCCCTGATAAATCTCGTACCGTCGCTGTATAAAGGACTCGGGCGATTTTCATCGAACAAAGAGGTTCAGCAGAATTCCAACAGATGCTCACTCCGGAATCCAGTGGCCCGGAACAGCTCCCGCGGCTGCTCACAACACAGATACCATTGATCTGAATTGGGGTGTTTAAAACACAGTCTACTGGATATCAACATTAAATAAAAGCAGACCGATGCACATGTGGCTAAATGTGTGTAGATCCTGTTAATACCTGCCGTTAAAATGTCTTCGTTGTGATCAGATAGAACTCGACCACCTGTAACACGCAAGTGTACATGTGAGTAAGTCACCCGTTCACACACTGTACCTTTAAATCAAACACTGGGCTGATGAATCCAATGACCTGCCCTGACCCTGCAGGTAGTCAGGGCAGGTGCTGGCTGTGTGAGCACCACGGGAGCATGAGTTTTTCATTGGGTGGGACGCTCTGTCAGTGTTTTAGCCCCTCCCCTCTTTCTTTGTGTATTTATTGAAGTCAGCTCTTTCCCAAGCTGCCACCGCCAGGGCTGACCAATACAAAACCTGCAGTTCACAGGGTGGCCACTCGGGGCTGGCTCCAAGAGCGGGGCCAATCACCGTAGACTCCTACGTTCAATTGGTTGACTTTAGAGGTGAATTAAACGTACAAACTACAGTACTGGTCACGTACTTCCCATGACGATTGTTCGGGGGTGAATTTCCTTCTGACCCACTTATCTTTTTTCTATCAAGGTTTGAAGTTGTGTGTAATTATTATTATTATTAGCATTATTAGCGTTAATAATGCTGTCACAACAACCACACAACATGCCTGGTCAGCTCAGCTGACACTCAAAAGGCCACGGCCTTATTTATGCACAATTCCAAACCTCGGTAGACGCCCCCCCAAAATAAGGCCAGTTAGAAATACCCCCCCCCCCGTACAGTTGTCATGGGAAAAATGTGACTGATTGAGACCAAAACCATTGTTTGTCCCAGGCTTTAAACGTGTTTCACAGGTTCAACACTTCTAAAGTTGCCCAAATTAACATGGGGGTCTGTGGGGATTGACTCACTTTTTGAGCCAGTCTCAAGTAGCTGCCCCGTGAACTGCCAGTATTTCCTCTTCGGGTATTGGAGGTTGCCGCTTGGTGGAATCTTCTCACAAAAAAAAAAAATATATAAAACTGCATTTCAACGATGCCAGGTGTCCTTGACTGAGTGAAAGCACTCTTTCAATTCTGAGCAGTTCCCACTGACCGGGACACGAGGACCTCACTTTCTTTTTTAGATCCTGTGACCCGACCTTGTTCATGGCGCCTGAGGCCTGTTCAGACCTGCTATTAACATCCATCCTGAGAGAGGTGGTCACAAGTGCGACAGTGTGAACATGTGATGCTTGTATGCGACACTCAAATACATCCAAGTCTGAGTTGACGGACGGCGTGTTTCTGAGTGTGTCGGTGAAAGGGAGAGAATGAGTCAGGGATGAATAGAATGAATGAATGGCATAACTCTGCCGTGAGGGTGGATGCCACAAAAAATAAAATAAAATAAACAAAAGATTGAGTTTGATGTAGTGGCGGTGACCACAAAAAAATGTACTAGCCCACAGAAATATTCAAGACAGGTGTGACTCACGGTGTGAGCGTGACGCCAGAGGAAGCGGGACGCGTGGGACGCCTCTTCGCATGTGGCCTTGGCTTTCGTCTGCGCTCACCATCCATCCGAGCGCAGACGACAAATGGACGGGGCATTGTGGATTACGTCGTCCTCGCCTTCCTCCGACAAATCAGGCCCAACAGCGATGCGTTTGTTTTCTGCAATTCCAAATGACGTTGATTTGCATACAGAGCGAGACGGCGGTCCGATCTAGTGACGACTAGGGGATGAACGCGGAGATGCGTTGGAATGCCAGGTTCGGGCTGGGGCTCTCAGTGCCGTCCATTTGTGTTGACATCACATTAGATGCATGTTCATGCCAGCGATGAATGGAACCAGCGCTGTCTAGCAGCAGCAGCAGCAGCAGTAGCAGCAGCACAGAGATGGTCATGGTGCTATGGTACTTTGTCATGGTAATGCCCCTCATGCTGCTGAGAGGCGGAGGCAGGCAGGCAGGCCCCTCCAGTGCCGGGACAGACGGACATTCATTACAGTGGCCTGTTTTTGAATGGGTTTTTTGTCGAGTGATTGAAATGGTCAAACATTAAAGTCAAATATCTCAACCAGCTTCATGTGTAACTTAACTTGACGTCGGCCCAATGAAAATGTATTCGTATATTTCCTTCACAGCGCAAAACGCTGGAAATTCAGGACTCTTCTTTTACACTTAGCGATCCCTGCAAATGCCAAAATTGTTATTTAAAGGTACAGTGTGTAGGACCGAGTCATAGCGATGGATGTAGTTGGTTGTTGCAGCTTGGTAACCTTTTTTTTTTTATTATCATTCTAAGGAATCTACTACTAAGGTGGTGCAGTGTGTAAGGTATGTTGCATGTTGTATCCATCACCTCACCCTTGCTCTTCTAAGTGTGTAGGAGCCGAAGGTGGTCTAAAGTAGTCCAAGTCTAAGGTAGACTTTAGTTGTCATCAACACTCAAAATATATTTCGTATATCTACTTTTCCCACTGTAAAAACATGGCGGCCCCCGTAGAGAGGAGCCGCCGCCCCTCCTGTAAATACACATTAATGGGCTCATTTAAGAGTATGAGAGGAACAAAATAATGCATTATCATCATAAATTCATGAAAATGTCAGTATGTACTTGTTTTGAAATATTTATGGACACATTGCACCTTTAAACTCACAATGTTTTCAGTCTGTCCATTCTGTATATAAACATGGTGATGCATCGTATGCTGTGTCCCATTCGAGGGGCCGCGTTGACTAGGTAGTGCACTCCTCTCAGGGCCGGCGGAGTGCGCGTCGTCGGTCGGCCCTGAGAGGAGTGCACTCACTACATTACGTGGTTAAATGAGACGGTCCGCGCTCGGCAGCGGTTGTGGGAAGGGACTCGACAAAAATGAAGCCAGAAACGGTCGCTGTGCCACGGTTCCCGCACCTCTTTATCGAGGAGAGTTCATTTCAGCGTACGAAATAATTGTATGATATTTATTATTACACCACGGCGCTGCGGTGTATTTCAATTCAACACGTCAACATGAAATGTGAACCCTCACAGGTGTTTCTTGTTCAACGCTGAGCTGCTGAGGCTGCTCACGCGGGAGCTAACGTGGCTAACTGAGATGCTACGTTCACAAAAGCAGAGGTTTTTAATGTTCTAACGCCACACAACAACATTTCAAACGAGCCGGTCGGTCTCCTCTTCCGTGCTCTTCGCTCTGCTTACGTGCAGCGTCTTTTTTTGAAATGTTCACCAGGTGGAGCGCGGTGCATTCTGGGATATGCCGGAACGCCAAGTCCACATTTATTCACCCTTTTTGGAGTGCGCATTTCCAGTTTTGCATTTGAAGTGTCCTGTGAAATGGGATGGTCTCGTCGCGCCAAAGTGCGCGGCCCCCCGAAATGAGACACAGTGTTGGTGTCCTATGTGGAGAGGACATTCCATAGAACAGGATACAGCAGCTCCCGTCAGACTTGCAGCAAATGTTTCCCAGTGGTCACTCCCGGTACTGCAACAAAACAAATCTCCACATGGCCCAAATAGGATTTTTCACATAGAGCACAGTAGTCATTGAGATGCCTATAAAACTCTTTGCAGGACCCCTGGAAACATGCTCATAGGTAAAAATTGGTCTGTGTAGTCTATATTTCTAATATGTTTTTTATTTTGATCAAATGTCCTAAAGGTCAGAAAAGGCCCAGAAATGTCTCCTTCTATGATGACGATGAAAAAGCCATGTGAAAAACGACCCTCTGGACCAGAGATGGAGGCAGTTAGCCGACGTCCATAGAGCAGAAATAGCGCTTGAGGATGAGGTCTGTGGGGCTCGTGCCTCAAATCAAATCCAACGTAAACCACTGTGGTGGCTGATCATAAACAGATCAATAAACTACGGAATGCTTTTGGGAAGTATTTGCAAATAACGATCAATCACGGTGATCGGAGCTGGGTGTCAGAAAACGGCAGGCCAGTGATGGTAGAGGCGGTGTTGATAATGGATGGTTCCGCAGCAGGTGATTTACAGCCTGTCCTGACTTTCCGTGCAGACGCCGAGTGTTTGGTCGTTTTCATGCAGCGATGTGGAACCTGAAGCTGTGGGAGAGAGAGGGAAGTGGCAGAGCCGCTCACTCCCTCTGGTCACTTGTCACTAGAATGGAAACAAGCTGTGATTAACATTCTATTCCATTGATTTTCTTTTGCAAACAGATATTTACATATTTAGGACTATATATAT